>JAJMFO010000014.1:2259-195855 GCA_030574715.1 Xingzhongia strasburgensis
GTTCTCTCATCTGACATCTATTGTCCTCGTGATAGTCACGGGTTCTTCAGTAGGGTTATAGTTTCATCCTAAACTATAATACTCTGAGAGTCCATACTCTCACATTTCAAAACAGTTGGATCTTTGGCCGAGCGGTTTAAGGCGCTCGACTCAAGATCGAGTATCGTAAGATGCATGAGTTCGAATCTCATAGGATCCAATATTTTTTTGGTCCATTTTTGGCCATTTTTTTTTCGTTTTTGGTGGCTCTTGTGGAATTTCCTTTAGCTAAGAAGTAGTTCTGACTGAATTTTAGTTAAAACAGCTCAATCTAGGGTCAGAACAGAATTTAACAACATTTTTAAAATTTGGCACTTTAGCGACAAAAATCAAAACAAAAAAAAAAACAAAACTTCAAAAAAAGCGCGATATTTTAAAAAGGACTACATACATACATACATAGTATGTACCAAATGCAAGCTACTGACTCCTCTTGCCATTTCACTGTATCAGAGCTCTGATGTAGTATATAATAATGCATATATTGTTAAATATTCATCAATGTAATCTTCTATTTACAAAATGGACAATTTTATTTTTCTTCATCGAAAAATCATTTTTATATAGCGCCAACAGGGCCTGATTCCTCAGGGGGTGGAGGTGGGGCACTTTTACCACCTCCCAAATATTTCTCAAAATCATCATTTTCTGACCATTCTCTTGGTCCTAACAAACTAATCATGTCATCTCTTGTCAAAACTTCCTTTTTCAGCAACAACTGGGCAACTTTCTCAACATCATCAGACTTCTCCACCAACAGATTTTTACATCTATCATAACATTCCTCCACTATACGTTTGACTTCCATATCAATTGTCTTGGATGTTTTCTCACTGAATGGTTTTTGAACTTGATAACCTTGTGCATTATCATTATCAAATGAGACATATCCAATTTTTTCCGACATTCCTAATTTGGTAACCATATTTTCTGCGATACTAGTAACTTTCTTGAAATCATCATGAGCACCAGAAGTCACTGATTTGAAATGTAATTCTTCACTCACACGACCACCTAATGCCATTGTCATTCTATCTTTGAACTGATCAGTACTCAATAAATATTGGTCAGGTGGTAAATATTGAGCATACCCTAAAGCACCTTGACCTCTTGGAATGATAGAAACTTTCAATAAGGGATCAGCCCATCTCAAATACCAACCACAGATAGCATGACCTGCTTCGTGGTATGCAACAACCTTCTTTTCATCAGGGGATAAAACTCTGGATTTTTTCTCTAGGCCAGCAATAACTCTTTCAATAGCTTGTTCAAAATGTTTCAATTCAACAAAGTCGTCGCCTAATCTTGCTGCAATCAATGCCGCCTCGTTACAAGCATTGGCAATATCAGCACCTGCAAAACCTGGGGTTAAAGCTGCTAATCTTCCACTCAATGCGTCATTCTTTTCTGCAACAATACCATGTTCATTGATTTTAAGTTTCAATTTACTCAAATGAACTTTGTAAATGGCTTTTCTGCCTTCAATATCCGGTCTATCAATAGAAACATGTCTGTCAAATCTACCTGGTCTCATCAAGGCAGGATCTAAAACATCAGGTCTGTTTGTACCGGCAAGAACAACAATATGATCTGAGCTTTCAAAACCATCCATCTCTACTAAAAGTTGATTCAAAGTGGCTTCTCTTTCATCATTACCACCACTCATGCCACCTTTGCCTCTTTCTTTACCAATGGCATCAATTTCATCGACAAAGATGATAGCAGGCGCCATCTGTCTAGCAGTTTTGAAAAGGTCACGCACTCTTGAGGCACCAACACCAACAAACATTTCCACAAATTCTGATCCTGAAACAGACAAGAATGGAACTTCGGCTTCACCTGCAGTGGCCTTAGCTAACAAAGTTTTACCAGTACCCGGAGGACCTGAAAGAATAGCACCTCTTGGAATCTTAGCTCCTAATTTTTCATACTTCTTTGGATTTTTCAAAAACTCAACAAATTCCATGATTTCTTCTTTAGCTTCATCACATCCGGCAACATCTTTGAATTTGACTTTGATATCAGTTTCTTGAGAAAATAACTTGGCCTTACTCTTCCCAACGGAGAAGATATTGGACATACCTCCTGGTCCACCAGAACCACCTTGTTGTACTCTTTTAGTTAAGTAATACAATCCACCTAACAATAGAAAAGTAGGTAAGAATGGTGCTATGAGGCTAAACATGGAACTTCTTTCGACATATGTAATTGGAATACGTTCGGTAGACGGAATTTTCAAACGGTCTTGGACGTCATCCAACTGTTCTTCAAAGACATCAATTGAACCGATAGTGAAGGCAACGATTGGTTTACCCCCAAAAACAGAAGCTCCGCCAGTTGGGGATGCCTCAGGTCTAAGTTCAGCCTCCACGAGATACTTATTGACGACATAGATCTTTTGTACAAGACCCTTTTCCAAATATTTCGTTTTGAATTCCTGGAACGTCAGCACGTTTTGTGATCCTTTATCCCCAGGCGTTATTAAATAGAATAAAAGTGTGAACCCCACAGTCATGTATAAACTTCTCTGAAACTCTTTGGACTTCAAATATTCCATTGGAGACATGTCCTTGTGGTCTTTATCATCTTTCTTATTATCATCCTTGTCCTTCTTGTCGTTGTTCTTCTTGTTGTCGCCCTGATCTGGAAATCTGTTGAACTTTGATGATTGGAAGTGAAGAGGTTTGTAATGGGAAAAGAGCCTCTTTTGGTTGTTGTTGCAAGATCTAGCAACACTAAAGCGGGGGATGCTCTTGCCTATTAGTTGTATGGGCCTAACCGACGCGAGCGGGAGCCTGGAAACCACTCTTGGTCTCAGAATATTCATGCTTTATGCTTTTTCCCTGTGGAACAATGCTAAAAAGGCGACTTGTGCAATATTGTGAAGAAAGAGCGGGAAACAATACAGAGAAACAGTTCAAAAGAGGTGATAGTTCTCGGTCTCAACTGAAAATCTTTAGTGGCTTTTGAATGATGGGACTCCAAGCGGTTTAGCAGTGTTTAGAGGACAGAAAGCTTCGTTTAATTGTTGATGGCAATAGTGTTTAGTTCTAGATCCGACGGCGGTGTATGCTAATAAATATTCTATTTCCGGGGGTGACCCGGAGGTGTGAGAATATATAACAACATATGTGGTGAAAGATTTCAATTCTCAGGGGCTACAATTTGCTAGCTGGTGAGTTCTATCAGCAATCTATATGTATATCAATCTTTTTCACAGCAAATCAGCGTAATCTTCCGGCACTTCCTCGTGGATGCCATCGTCCTCTTCTCTTAAATTCATCCAAGTAACATCTTTGAAAACCTTATTACTGTGAGAAGCAGCTTCCAAATTGGCAAATGAGTCCTCTGTTATCAATAAACTGATAGCATCATACCCGCCAGCACCTGGGACAACTCCGGCAATGACACCATTGATTTTCTGACATTCATCGAGGAGCTCAGTTTGAGGCTTTGGCTCAATCTCTGCGCCAGATCTTTCTGTTATGAGCCTGAAGTTGTAACGTATGACTTGTACAGCTTCTATTAGTTCTTGGAATGGCTTTATCTGTGGGTCTGTAGAGCTCAAAATAGTAGCAGAATCATTTGATGTGATGAACTCTAGGACTTCTTCATATTGGTCACTTTTCGATAAATGATTTATCGTATCAAGACACTTTACTAGCTTCATATTGGACAAGTCTAGCTGAGAGTAGACCTTAGTACTTTCTGGGTCTGTCTTTCTCCACTCTTGTACTTTTGACACCAATTTCGGAGTATTTGATCCACCTTTAATATCACCCATGATCAGCTTTATTCCTCTTGGTAGGGAAACTCTATCACTTTTGATGCCCCAATTGGTATTATCCACCACTTTCTTTATTTCTTTATGTTTAGCTGCTCTGGACACCTCGGTAATCTGTAGTGAGTTGATAAGACTTGGTTCGAATCTCTTGTAAACGATGGATCCAAAAGTGGCAGCAGCGACATCAAACCCTGAACCTACTTTCCCTTGGGCCTGACAATGAGCAATCTGAGCCAAGTTATGGATCTTATGAAGATCTGTTTGTGAAGAGATATCAAGTTTAGCCACAAATTGTGATAGAAGAGCAGTGGTCAATACAGTCACCAACCCAGCAGAGGAACCCAATCCGGTTTTGGAAACTTGTGTTATACTCTTTGAGTGGAATGCAAACTTCTTAGTGCCACTTCCCTTTAGTACGGTATTGTCTTGTGAATGATAACCAGCATCTGAAAATATAGTGATCTTGATAGTATTTTTTCCAGCTAAGTCATCGATGGCCGGATTCACGTATGCCAAAACTGTCTCCACAGTACATTGAGCAAAAGGATTCTTTCTTCCATTTATATCTGTGACTCTAAGGTCATTGTCCACTCTGTAGTGCCATTGCCCCTCGGCGAATTGCGGACTCTCCACGATAATTTCCAGGGCGTTGTCGTGATCCTCACTTTTGATTCGCTCCACGACCGCGTGCATTCTCGAGCTCAATGCCACAACATAAGAGTCATAAGCACGGTCCAAGACAAGATATCCACCAGCAATAAGAGCCTTCCCGGGTGCACTGAAGGCTTTCTGTCCTGCCATTGCTGTTCGGTATGCCAAATGATATTTTGTTAATGGGCAGCTCGATTTGATTTTTTCGCCAGTTCCCAAAATCTCTGTGGATCTGAAAAACATCAACAAACAGGTAAAAACACGCGTATTATTATTAGTGCTCGTTTAGTGTATTTTTGTTGTGGTTCCATCGCTTTTTTGGATTTGTTTCAGGTGTTTTAGGCTCTAGGTTACGAAATCTACCAGCAATACCATAGATTTCCAATGCTTATACGCTTACGTTCTCTGCCGCCCAAAACCCACACTTTAAAACCTCTTCTCTTCATAAGGAAAATGCATGTCGATGATGTCTCCAGCAAAAATGCAACACATTTCTTCTACAGCGCCGCTGATATACCTGCCCAACAAAACCTCCTCAAGCTGCGAAAGTTCAAGGAGAGCGGGATCCCCAAGATGCCAAAGAATTGGGTCAGAAAGCCCGGCTGGCATCGCTACGACACCAAAACCAAAGAAGACCCCGTGGCCGTGGACTTCCCGCCTGAGGAATGCATAGTATTTGACGTGGAAAAACTATACAAGATCTCTCCTTATGCTACGATGGCTACTGCTGTGTCAGCGGAGTACTGGTACTCGTGGTGTTCGAAATATATATGTGATGGGGAAGATTCCGACGATGTCCGCGACATGATTCCTCTCAATCCAAACAATACAGACAAGCTTGTTGTGGGTCACAACGTGGGCTACGACAGAGCTACAGTTCTCGATGAGTATGCGGTCTCGAGAGACAACTCCAACACTTTTTACATTGATACCATCTCTATCTTCCACTATGGATACAGCTTTCATATGAAGGAAAAACCAAGTATCAACCTGACAATTGAAAAATTCCAGGAGGAGTTCTATGAGGGAAATAAATGCCCGAAAGAGGATCTTTACAGACTACATTCATACCGTCAGACTACATTGAAGGCGCTATACAAGAGATATGCACACAAAGAGCTACCAAAGGAACTTAGATGCTCTTTTGACAGTACAGACAAACAGATTGTGATTAACAAGTTTGAAGAACTAATGACATACTGTGCCCATGATGTGGAAGCTACATATACATTGTTGCAAGTATTTCTACCAAAGTTGGAAAAAAGGCTAGTACATCCATCACAATTCATGGCCATGAAAGAATTGGGCAACTCCAAGTTCTATATTTCTCAACAAAAATGGACAGACTATAACAAGACGACTGACGAAGAAGTCCTGAATTCCACAATTGAATCTGAAAAGGCTCTTCACTCTTTGGCAAAGCAAAAATCCCTCGAATTAACCACAGATTATAAACCTAAATCAGTACAAGCAGCAGCAGCATTGGATATCACATTCCGTGGTAAATATCCTGTCGTCAATAACCCACCAGATGAAGGACTTTCACTCAAGATTTCTCTTCCGAATGGTAAAATCGTTCATGGTCCACTCCCAGGATACAGATCTAGAATATTAACAGTATTGCAAAATGATTATGATGTCTTCTGGAAAACTGGTTTACTTACTGCTGATAATCGTGAAACGCAAACCGTTGTTTCCAATTATCTCAGATCTAAATTTTGGAACGCTACTGCTAAAATCCGTAATGAACAATTTATTTACCCATTGAAAGGAGATTTATGTCAAGTGTTACCTTTGGTGAAAGTATTTTTTAGTGAATATTTGAAACCCAATGAATATTTCTGGTTACAAGATCCCCTTCCAAACAGCTATGGGATCCCTAAAGAACAAGCTATAGTGTATCCAGAGGGATACACATCTGTTCAACTTATATTTGACGTTGATGATTGGTTCAAAGAAATCATTCTCAAGCAAAGGGATGTTGAGATGGTCAGTCCTTATCTCATCAGAGAAGCCTTTGAGAAGATGAATATTGAGTACATTCATAATCTTATATGTGGTATTCAATCAGCATTTAAGACAATTGAGATTGAAGATTATCATTTGATGACTTCATTTGATAGGGAATTGAGATATATTGTCAAGGAAAAAGATTCCGAGAGAGCACAAGTTGCATTGGATATCGTTGAGTACTGGGCCAAATCAATGATATGCCAACAAACTTTTGCTACATTGCAACATGACAATTATAAGCAACTTGTTGAAGATTCAAAGATCCTAAAGGGATATCCTGCCGTGAAGTTCAAGTTTATTACCAGTGATAAAAAACCCTTCCAGTTCACAAGGTTCAAAAGATTATATCCTGTCCAGTTATATCTGAATGAATCTCAAAGTCGTGGTGTGGCAAAGCCAAAGACAATGATATGATTGCACTATACATCCTTTACACGATACGAAATAGACAATTTCTTACAGAAGTAATTCTATGTAAAAAATGCATTTGGTTGGTAATTAGCGACAATTCTGATCATCATCTCAGTGGTCAAAAAGTTTCCTCCTCCATATTTATATCATTCACTATCTCTTCTTCTTCATCAGGAACTTGGAATCCCTCTTCAGTACTATAGAGAACCTCTTGAATCTTGATTAAAATATCCTTCAAGCTTGGATGTTCGGCATTTTCATCTTTCAATAGATCACTTGTACCTTCTGTCAAGATCTCAATTTCTCTCAACTTGTTGAAATAAAAGTTTCTCTCAGTTTCTAATGCACCAACTGCGTTCTTATACTCCATCAGTTCCTCTTCGACATCAGCTAATGTGTTTTTTGCTTGTGAAAGTTCTGCTTCTAGTTCTTTGGTGGCATTGTTCGATAATGAAGATACCCTCGTATTACTTCTCGAGTTATTGCTGGATATTCTTGATCTTGGTAATGTGGAAGTTGACATGGAATTTGTTGATGAGGCAGAAGCTGAACGACGAGCAGTTGCTGTTGTTGATGATGATACGTTGGTTGTTCTTGATAGTCTTGGCGCAGCAGTTGTTCCATTAGATGCACCGCCTGGAGGTGGAACGTATGTTCTTCTTTGATCAGGATCATATTCTGATTCATCCTTGTTCTCCTTCCAGTACTTTCTGATCCATTGGAAGAATTCAAGGTTGTCTTGAAATTTACATTTTACCAACTTATCCACGGGTATTGATTTCTGGATCTTATGTTTAACAAAGGTGGATTGTAGAACCTTGTAGTTGTTGATGTACTCGTATTCTTTGGATGCCTCGAACTTGACTTTGTGCATTGGAACGTCTAAAAAGATGGAATCAATGAGTTGACAATAAGCAGCACCTGTCCCTAGCTGTTCCACTTTTGTATAGTTGAGATTGAGAGTGGAATTCAACCAGTTCAATAGTTCCATACGTGATTCCGTCATCTTTGATCAAGCTCTGTATGTGAAATCGGTCTGTTTGGCACGGAAAAGAGTGACACTATGCTGACAACTTCAACTTGAACGCGTCGGTGGAAGGTTATGTTTCGCGTGAATGAAAAGTAAACAAAGAATTTTTAGGCAATAGAGTGGTGTTCGGATGTAGAATCAGATTTGTTTCATAGTAGCAGTTGCGAATGTTTTTGAGCAGGGGTTTTCAATTTTGACGAGTAGTTATGATCTGTGAGGATTGTGGAGCATAAAACCTTTTGGCCAAGAAACCATTAGGTTCCGGTGAGTGTAATGGAACTCCTCCTGAAACTTGATTCGGATTTCGCATTTCGGATCGGAGATCAATCATCGGACTTTTACCCTTTTGGGACCAACCCCCTTAAACTCAATGAGGTATAGATGGGTATAAATGGGCCTCTTATGCTCTTCGTTTCATGGTAAGAGTAACCAACATAGCACTTGTACTCTATCACATTGAGCTATGTCTGCTAAAACTGTCCTAGTTACCGGTGCCAGTGGGTATATTGCCTTACATTGTGTGGATCAATTGCTAGCAAAAGGTTACGCAGTGATTGGATCTGTTAGATCAATTGAAAAGGGTGAAAGACTGGTGAAAAGGTTTTTGAAAAAGTACCCTAATGAGATTATTAGTTTTGTTCTTGTCCCGGACATAAGCAAACCTGATTCTTTTGTGGAAGTCTTCAAAGGTCACCCAGAAATCAAATACGTCCTCCATACTGCCTCTCCGTTTGGCTATGGTTTTAACAAGGATTTGAAAGAAGCCTACTTGCACCCTGCTGTTGGTGGTACTTTTAATGTCTTGAGATCGGTTAGAGACTTTGCTCCTCAAGTTGAGATTGTTGTCGTTACGTCTTCCTTTGCTGCTATGCGTCACGCAGACAAGCACGCGGATCCCTTTTTCATTCATACAGAGGAAACCTGGAACCCAATTGAATGGAGTGATGTTGAAAATGAGTACATGGCATATACTTGTTCAAAGAAACTTGCTGAAAAATCTGCTTGGGACTTTATCAAAGATAATGAGGTCAACTTTAAACTATCCACTGTCTTACCTGCTTATGTATTTGGTCCTCAATGTTTTGATGAGGATGCTTCAAGCTCTCAATTGAACACCTCTGCTGATATTATTAGAGGACTTTTGGATAGTGATCCAAGTGACACACATCTGTTCAGTGAAATCAATTTGTTGTCCGTTGATGTTCGTGATGTTGCAGCTTTCCATATTCTGGCCATTGAAAAAGAGAGCTGTACAGGAAAGAGATTGTTCATTATAGGCTCTAGATTTACTAAGCAAGGTGCCTTGAATATCATTAATCATAATTTTCCTGAACTCAATGGTAAGATTGCCAAGGGAGATCCAGATGGTGAGAATACGTTGATCACTCCTGCTTATAGCATTGCTAAGACTGTTGAAGCTGCTGGGGGTTACAAGTTCAGAGATCTTAATAAACAGATCACTGAAACAGTATCTCAGATCCTCAAAGCAAAAACTTGATGAGAAGCGTGAGTCCATTCTGTATAACCTATCAATATGTATAGCTGAAAGCTACAACAACACAGAAAGTAACAAGTCTTTTTACTACTTTATGCATAGAACTGACACATAAAACGACTTCGAGAAATCTTAACGATCAATCCCCTTTTCTATGTGTTTAAGTCCTCTATTCTGTGCCAATTGAGGACTAAAGAGCTTCAAGTATGATGTTATGACTATTTACCCATATGGTGCTCTATTTGCTTGTTGTTTAGTGCTCTTTCACTATTTTAGCCTTCTGTATACAGCGCGCGCTACTTGTGGTATCTTTGCCGGACAATTTCTTATCAGTTTCCCGATCCGGATCAAACGCCGGCCGTCTAAAAGAGCCATAGCTTTGTTGATGCCGAAATTTTAAAGGGAAGAGCACTTCTTTCACACGTTGTATGTTCAAATCATTTGCAATTTTGGCTTTTATATTCTAGCTATGACCAAGTTTAAAGTTCTTTTTGCCACGATTCCTGGACGTCGTGAAGTCCCTGATGAAGTTCCTGAATTCAAAGAGTTTCAAGAAAACTTTGACATAGTTGTTCATCCATTACATGATGCTGAAGAGTTCAAAAAGGCATTACAAAATGAATTGTCAGATATTTCCGCTCTTTGGATTACCAAGGCCTATATGAGCAAGCCTGAGCTTGCTTTGAACAACTTTATTGATTATTTTCCAAAGTCATTGAAAGTTATATCTTTGAGTGGTATCGGTTATGATAGATATGATCATGTTAAGATCAAGTCCAAGGGTATCAAAATGACAAACATTGGTGATAGTTCTGCCAAGGACGTTGCAGATATTGCTTTGGATCTAGCTTTGAGCACCTTCCGCTTTACTACTTTTTTCGACAGACAACTCAGAGAAAAGGGAAATATCACAGAAGTTAGATCTCTATATGGTAGTACGGAAGTGGATGAAAAAGGTGTTCCGTTACCTTCTATCCCTGAGAAAAGGTACTGGACCAAGTATTCCATGGTTGGAGGAAAGTATATGGATAGTCCAAGTGGGAAAGTTGCTGGACTTGTCGGTTTTGGATCCATTGGTAAGGAGATTGCCATTAGATTATGGGCTATTGGAATGACAATTGTTTATACGAAGAGAACTCCCTTGACTAAAGAAGAGTTGAGTAAGCTTCCTTTCACACCAGTTTATTACAAATCTTTCCTTGATATGATTCCACATGTCGATCTCTTAGCATTGGCGGTTCCACATTCTCCAACCACTACGAATTTGATCAATGAAGAAAGTATTAAATTAGTCAAGAAAGGCTTAAGAATCGTTAACATTGGAAGAGGTACCGCTATTGATGAAGACGTTTTGTTTAAAGCCTTGGATGATGGAACCATCAATTCTGTTGGGCTAGACGTTTTCCAACATGAGCCATATATTGATCCAAGATATTTGAATAGACATGATGTGATGATCACCCCTCATATGGGGCCTTTCACAAGAGACAATTATAGATACACTGCTGTTGCTATTATAAACAACATCAAGAATGTTTTGCTAGAAGACGGTGATGGGATTTATCCTGTATAAACTGATCACTATAGAATCTCTCCCATATCAATAAACATAATTTATTAGCTCATTCAGCTTTGAAATTGTAATTCTTTCTCGTGGATCTTTGTGTAGCAATCCCTTCAAAGACATTTCAAGCGTAGAATGTGCCAATTTGTCACCAATCCATGATGTTGTATCAAATGAAATTTCATCACAAATGATCGATTTATAAAGGTCAAAGATATTTGTCTCTGTATCAAAAGGAAGTTTCCCATATAACAGGCTGTATATTGTGATTCCCAAAGCCCATGCATCTATTGGCTTCGCATGAATGACTTCGATCTTGGGCTCTTTGGATAAGCTTGAAGCAGCGAGTTCTGGAGCAGCAAATGCTGGTGTCACTTTTGGATATTTCTTCAAGATATCTGATTCTTCATAAGCACAAGCTGAACTGAAGTCACATAATTTCACAACACCGTTATTCAACAGGATGTTCTCTGGTTTAATGTCAAAATGAACAATGTCGTAGAGGTCATGAAAGTATGCAATTGCACCTGTCAGCATCTTGAGCCATTTAAGGACATCTTCTGTGGGATATTGCTGGATCACGAGAGCCATTCCAGCATTCTCCATAAATATTTCTATCGTCTGTGGAGTTTCCTTGAAGTAGAGATAAGTGATAATGAATGGGTTTTCAACCGTTCTCAAGATATTGATTTCGGGCATCACGGCATCAATCACCTCGATGTCTCTCCGTTTGGCATCTCCTCTTAGAGCTTTCTTGAAATACCGCTTTACAATCACTTCTTTGAAGACTCCCCCGAGTTTGCTCTGAAGATGTAGGACTTGGCATCTGCTGCTTGAGTGGATTATCTTTTTCGATGTAAAGTCAGCGCTCTCTTGCTTCTCACTCTTGTCAGCTGGCATCTCTTCGATAAAGTACAAATATTAGTTATTGTACAAATGTGTCTTTGAATTTTTCGAGATTATCTTTCATTTCTTACGCTACTGAACCCCACAGAAGCACTCAATTGGGATGTCTCTAGCTAGATTCCTGCTTTTAGGGCTCTTACATGCGGACTTATTGAGTATTGTCATCCATATTTTTTTTTATATAGCGTTCCCAAGCAGGAACACAAATAGAGGCGTTTGTGCTCGTTTCTCAGAACCACGATATACTTTTTTTACATGAAAATACTCACAAATGCTCCTACCTAACTTCTTATCCCATTTCTACAATCTTCTCAGCTGAATGAAATTAAGTTTATTCAGAATAAGCAAATCACCAGGAAATATCACCAGGATTTTTTGGGGGAAAAATTTCAAACGTTAACTATGTAAAATTTCGAATTTTTCCCCAAATTTTGAGTGTGGGTGGGGCACTACTAGTGGTGTACGGATGTGAAGTGCAACGCGTAAATCCACGAAAATGAAGAGAGAGAGACGCGTAATCTTTTAGCGGCAAATTACTTGAGCATAACAATAACAAAGACGAAAAACCGCACACAAACTCACACACAATGGGGAGATTAGTCGGGCTTGAGCTCCACAACTTCAAGTCGTACAGGGGCACCACCGCAATCGGGTTCGGCTCTGCGCACTTTACGAGCATCATCGGGCCTAATGGTTCAGGGAAGTCCAACATGATGGATGCCATTTCCTTTGTTCTTGGTGTCAGGTCGTCCCATTTGCGTTCGAACCAGTTGAAAGACTTGATCTACAGAGGAAGAATCATGGACAAGACTCAGAACGGTGCTAGTGGTGATATTGGTGATGATGATGATGATGATGTAACTGAAACTGATCCGGAAAGAGCCTATGTGATGGCTTTGTATGAGAAGAGCGATGGAGAGGTGCTCCATTTGAAGAGAACTATCAACGCATATGGGCACTCTGAGTACAGAATCAACGACAAGCCAATATCTGCAGCTGAATACTCCAACATCTTGAAGAAGGAGAACATTTTGATCAAAGCTAGAAACTTTTTGGTGTTCCAAGGTGATGTTGAACAGATTGCTTCGCAGTCCGCTACTGATTTGAGTAAGCTTTTGGAAACTGTGAGTGGGTCTATAGATTACAAGAGAGAGTACGAGTCTCTTAAAGAGGAGCAGGAACAATCTAAGGAGGAAACAGCCACCATCCTATCCAAGAGAAGAACCTTGATGAGTGAAGTCAAACAATACAAAGAACAAAGCGATGAAGCTGAGGCCTTCAAGACGAAGCTTGCAGAAAAAAATGAGTTGATTCTTTTGTCCACTCTTTGGAAGTTGTATCACATTGATCAAAAGAAATCTAATTTAGAAAAATCCATTCTGGAATCAAAGTCTCAAATGAAATCAATCAAGGCTAATATTTCCAAAAAAGATTCACATTACAAACAAATCAAATCACAATATGCTAAGGAGTCGCTGAATGTGGCTAAACAGCAAAAGTCCCTCGATAAGAAGAAGTCAGAAATCAAGTCGAAGAAACAAGAGTTAGTTCCAATAGTGACGACTCTTGAGCATCTTCACAAAAAAATTAGTCAATTGAAGAAAAATCACTCTCAACTATCTATTGACATTGAGTCACAGAAATCTAATGTTGAGCACATTGAAAGAAATATTAAAACCGTTAAGAAAGCTCAACAATCTGCTACAAAGGAATTAACTAGAGATGTTGGTGATATTACGATAGAAGATCAAGATGAATATCAAAATTTGAAACAGAAATTCTTAGGTGAGGGCAATGGTGCAGTTGAAGATGAAAAATTATCTTTGTTGATCAATGATAAAAGAGAGATTGAAGCTATTTTGTACAATTTGGAACAAGAGAAATCCTCGACAAATGATAAGATTGAAGAATATAAGATTCAACAAGTTGAATTAAGAAATCAATTGACTTCTATCTCAAGAGATTTGAATGAAATGAATGAAAGAATCTCTGATAAGAAAGGTTATATAAAAGAATTACATATCAGAAACCAGAATTTCATGACTAAGGAATTTGAGCTTCAAACAAGATTGAAAGAAGTGTTGGTCACTTTAGAAGATTTGAATGCTAATCAAAGGGAAACTAATAGAGAAAGAAATTTGAGACAAAATGTTGCAACTTTGAAAAGAGTGTTCCCTGGTGTTATTGGTCTCTTGGTTGATTTGGTCCAACCTAGTCAACGTCAATATTCAGTTGCATTAACCACCATTCTTGGTAAACATTTAGATGCTATCATTGTTGAAAATTCATCAGTGGCTCACCAATGTATCAACTATTTGAAAGAACAAAGAAGTGGTGTTGCTAGTTTTGTTCCCTTGGATATCATCGAGGCTAAATCTGTGGATTCTCGTTTACGTCATTTACATCCTGGTGCTAGACCAACTATTGATATTGTTGAATATGATCCATATCTTGAAAGAGCAGTTCAATTTGCTTGTGGTAACTCTATGGTTTGTGATGATCTTAGAATTGCTAAAGAAATTAGATGGAATAGAAACGTTGAGGTTAAAGTTGTTTGTTTGGATGGTACTTTGATTTCGAAAAATAATACAATGACTGCAGGATATTCCAAAAATCAAGATAGAAGATGGAATAAAGGTGAAGTGCAAAACTTGACTGAATTAAAAGATCAGTTAGAGCATGATTTAAATGTCCTACATCAAGATGTCCCTGATACTATGTTCATGAATAATCAAGAGATTGAATTACAATCTATGGAATATGAAGCTGAAATAATTAGAAGAAAAAGGTCAGAAGCGGAAAGAAACTTGAAAAGTATTGATGATGAGATAAGACATTATAGTGATGATCAGGAAACACAATCAAGGAAAAAAGAGCAATTAAAAAGATTGGATGAAATCAATAAGGCTATTGCTAAACAAGAAGCCAAGATTCAAAGTTTACAACAAGATATTTTCAAAGATTTTTGCTCAAGATTAGGATTTAAATCGATCAAAGAATATGAAGAATCTACAGGGTCTAAATTACGTGAACAGTCAAGAGAATTACGTCAATATGAGAATGAATTGGTAAAATTGGATAATAAGCTCACTTTTGAAAAAGAAAGATTGGAAGAGACTCAAGCGAGATATAATAGAATTGAAAAGGAGATTGCTAAACATGATGCTAATTTGAAAAATGTGTTGAAAGATAAAGAAAACGTTGAGAAATCTTTAGATCATCTAGAGAGTGAATTGGAAGTTTCCATTGAAGAACTGAGAGAGTTTGAGAAATCAAATGATTCCAAATTGTTCAAAATCAGAGATGTAGAAGATGATTTGAATGAAGCTATTGATGAACAGGAAGCATTAAAGAAGGAAATTGAGATACGTAAAGAAGATATTGAGAAATTGCAATCTGAACGAACGGCAATTTTCACTAATTGTAATATTGAGAATATTAGAATCCATGAAGATTTCCCAATTGATACTGAAGAAGAAGATATTGAGATTGATTATTCTCCCTTACCAGCTCAATATAAGACTTCACAATTTAATGGTGAAGAGTTTGATGAACAAATCAGTGAGATTACTAAACAATTGGAGCAATTGACACCAAATATCAAAGCTATTGAAAGATTACATGAAGTGAAGGAAAAATTGGATCAATTAGATGATGAATTAACAAGACATCGTTCGTCTGAGAATAAAGTTGTTGGTAAATTCCAAGAGATCAAAAAGAAACGTTATGATTTATTCATGGATGCTTTCAAACATATTTCTGAACAAATTGATCCAATTTATAAAGAATTGACTAAACAAAATACCATGACTCAATTAGGTGGTGGTTCTGCATATTTGACATTAGAAGATGAAGATGAACCATATTTAGCTGGTATAAGGTATCATGCAATGCCACCAATGAAGAGATTCAAAGATATGGGATTTTTATCAGGTGGTGAAAAGACGATTGCAGCTTTGGCTTTATTATTTGCTATTCATTCTTTTACACCATCACCATTTTTCGTATTGGATGAAGTTGATGCTGCATTGGATAATTCTAATGTTAATAAGATTGCCAATTATATTATGAAGCATTCAGGTCCGGAATTTCAATTTATTGTGATCAGTTTGAAGAATGCCTTGTTTGAGAAATCAGATGCCTTGGTTGGTATTTTTAGAGAACAAGACGAGAATAGTTCAAAGACTTTGACTCTTGATTTGAGAAACTATCCAGAGGTGGCTAATTAAGCTGTGTTTGGGTTTTGCTAGGATTGTATAGAAACTAATGATGATGCTAATTTATAAAAGTTATATAAGATTCATAGCATAAATAATGGGGATTGGCATCTCTTCCCAAAGATGTCTTTCATAGCTGATATATTGTCTTATACTTGGTCAAATCACCAAAAGAAGTCCCGCTTCCCCCACACACTATAACAACCACTATATCATCATTTTCTAGTCCTCCAAAGAATGAATCACTATATTTGGTGATGATATCATCATAAACAGCAGACAATGCCACACCACAAGCTGGTTCCACAATAATGTTGAAATCTGAAGCGAATTTAAGACATGAATTTGCAGCATCAGCATCGGTAACCAAACAGTTCTGAGTCTTGTGCGAGTGATAGTTTTCTAGGGCTTTTGAAGATATGATTGGACAAGCTAGTGAGACTGCAATGGATTGGAAAGATTTCAAGCGTATAGGACAGCCAGCATCAATTGAGGCTTGAAAAGTAGGACAAGAATCTGTTTCCAAAGTCAATATTGGGACTTTATCCAACTTGTATCTCTGTAGTCCTTCCACCAATCCATTGTAAAGTCCACCGCCTCCAACAGAGCACACAACGCCTTTCAACTTGTGCAATTGACCCTTTGAAAGAAGTTGTTCCACAATCTCATCAATCATAGTGGAATGACCCTCCCAAATAGCTGGAATGTCATATGGGTGACAATAAATAGGATCAACATCTTTATCCAGTCCTGGGATTAGAGTTGTTCTCAAGTATTCATCAGCTTCACCAATATTAGCACCAGCAACTACAACTTGAGACCCATTATCTTCAATTTTCCGTCTCATAGACTCTGAAGTACAAGAAGGCACCACTATAACTGACTTTAATCCATAGAAATTTGAAGCATATGATACAGCATTACCAGCATTTCCTCCAGAAGCTGCAAATACTTCGATTTTTTTATGTTCATGATTATCATATTGAGCATATATCTTCTCCAAACAAGATTCAATGTGTCTAGAAAGACCACGTAATTTGTATGAACCAGATGGTTGAACAAACTCTTGTTTTAAAAAAATTTTACATGGAACTTTCTTAGATAATTGCACTGAATGGATCAATGGGGTGTTAATGTATGGCTTTTGACCCCTTAATTTCTGGAATTCACTGTTCACTGTCATTACTTCTTTAAATCTCAATCTCTAAACTATAAAAATCCTAAAATAGAGAGAGACATTTCAAAGGATTCTGGGCATTTATATACTCATACACTTGTCTCATTCTGGATAATCACGCTTATCTCTGGCATCAACAAGAGTCTTTTTTTTTGGCTCTGGGAGAAGCGTCTCGCTAAACGCTAAACCCATTGTGTATGGCCCAGAGTCAAGGTCATGGTGTCCCGAGTCACACAGCAAACACGGGGAAAGTCAGAAAGACAGCAAGTTGTTTGACATCAGTTATTCAAGAAACAAAAGACACAGCATATAAATTTTAGATGATATATTGTCTTTAAATAGTATTAGACTACTGTTTATGTTATACCTGAGAGCTTCTCAACTATTTAAAATTCTGAATTATTTAATTCAATTCAAACAGGTGGTTCTTTCACCTGCCCACCTGGGGGGATCTTTTTGAAAAATTCGGGCAAGATTGTACGGTTCACGTGACTTGATGATTTTTTTGATGAATTACTTATAACTATTATAATTATAGCTGATCGAGTGTTGTTTTCTTCCATTGTGATGGTAATTGTCTACTCAAAGGAGTGGTATCTATGTAGTCAATCATTTTTATAGGAGTTTTTGAGGGTTTTTTGAATCTGATGGTCCCCCTTTTTTCCAAATCATCGAAATCTTGAGACAAACAATGAAATAAGCTAAACTGAAAACACCGCATAGGACTTTTCTCATCAGAATCTGTCTAAAGTTCATCTAATATTACATTCTAGATAGCTTTCCAGTTTTGCACACATGTTTCATTTTTCAAGGTGTTTTAAAATGTTTAAATGAATCCCTGTGATTGATTCCCATATTCAGGGATTTTAAAAACACTTATGCTACTTGAACACTACTTTGGCTTCCTCTATATGATTTATATTCAGTATTTACAGATATATAATAGCATCTCTATGAATGAATCTCCTTTTACACCAATGATTTCTCTTCAAACAATGGGATACTTTTCCTTTGTGCCTCTTGAGGTCTTGATCTCACTTCTGGTGTATACTTCACTGGCATATAATAATCCAAGAGCATATTTTGCATCATGGAGAATCCATTCGAACTAATCCAATAAAGGACCAATGCACTTGGAGCTTGTGTAGAAATAGCCATCAAAAACACGACACCAAGTCTTGAAATATTCATTAATGAATCAAATGCAGTTATTCTATTTGATCTTTTAACGTTATAATTTTGCATTTGGAAAGTTTTAAAATTCCATTCAACATTAGTTAAGGCAAAAGTACCCAATATAATAGGTAAGATTGAAATTGGATCAGAAATAGTCAAATCATTAAACCAAAAAATTCCTTCGTATAATAATGATGAATCTAAAGGTTTTGCACTAATTTCAGTCCATCCACTTAAATCTCTAAAAGTAGCACTCATTGCTATCCATAATGGGATTTGAAAAGCTGGAAGTATGAAATTTTTATACATTTGACAATTATATTCTTTAAATAATTGTTTTTGTCTATTACGACGTTCTTTAGCACTTAATAACATGATTTGTTCATATGTTAGCCCAGCAGCTTTCCCCTGGATTGCATGACTTGGAACAACACCATCTACTGCACTTTGGATAGATTCTTTAACTTTAGCCAATTGTGCTCTTTGAGCTAGTTTCAATCTTAATATAGGACCCATTGCATTGATTATTGGTCTTAATTCTGCTTGTTTTTGAGTACGTCTTCTTTGTAGGATGGCCAATGGTAATGTCCATAGGGAACGTAGTGTTATGGTTGTGAGTGGTATCAGAGCCCACCAAGGAATACCGGAATAAATATGGATGGCTTGCATAGAGTCTGTTAAAAATGTAACGATTTCTTGTGGAGATGTTGAGAATTGTTTCCTTTGTGCGAGACGGAGAATGTTTCTAGCAGGCCGTACTGGAGACCTTGTTGTTATGTGGTGGAACATGGCAGAATCTGTGTGTAGAAAGCTTTGATTTATGCGGTATTTTTGTATAAGTAGAAGGTTGTTTGTATTATTTTTTTTTTTATTTTGGGCTTCGCGAGATGAGATGTCAAGATTTGGGTCGACAATGAGCCTAAAGTTCGAGGATTAGGGGCATTTTACAATACAAAATAGCACTAAAACACGATTTTTATTAATTCCAATGAACTCAGGGAGGTCACTCACCCCCATATTCAGTTTTCCTATATTACAATTCGTTTGGTTTAGAAGTTTTTGTTTCTCAAAATAAAGATTTTATCCCAAATATTAGCATGAAACCATCAACTCTCTTGTCTCTATTTATCTCTTCAGTCAACAGCTGTCCCGTCTCTTGGTCTGTAGTAGGGCAAGTTCTCCACTATCTCTTGAGGCAGTCTTCCTTGTACTTTAACAGCGTACAATCCAGGTAAGTAATTATTCACTCTCAACCATTTGGCAACCCATGATTTGTCTGGTTCTCCAATGGCAACTAGACCTTCAAAACTAGGAGACGTCGTGGACAGCCCGGCGTCTAGAAGATCAACACAGTTTGGACATCCTTCTTCTTGGAATCTCTATGGTGTCAATGATGTTAGCATTCATTTATTCATTCATCAAAGTGACATTGAAAAAAAAAAAAAACGGATATCAAACGACTCACTCTCGAAGTTTCTACTATCCCGCATAGCATGCATGCTCTCTGTGCTGAACTCATCTTTCCCTGTGTGATTTATAAACTTTCCCGTGCTCTTTTGAAGAGAATTCTAGAGATATTCAACACTGTGAACTGATTTGTGTGTTTTGGGAAAGAAATAAAATGGTGTCCGGGTGGTGTTCTAATTTCCCAACTTCCGGTTCTGTTGGTAAGGAAATCCGACTAACCGGAAATTTTTACCCCAGAAAAGGTCAAACGATGTCAAACGAATTGGAGTTTTCCCACTGTATTTCGCTGAAGTAACTGGATATGGATGATGTGTGTGTATCTGTGCAGTAGAAAGTTTAGTTAGAATCTTTAATAAACCATAACAAACTAGTACAAAACCCACCAAAATCCCGAGAAATAATGATACGTCACCGGCTGTCACACGATGATGAGCCATAACTGATAAGGGCAAACTCTTCAAAATACCCAAAAAACTGGGGTGTACAGATTTCAAATCAATTTGTGGAGTAAATCCAAATCCCAACAAATGCATATACTTATACAGATCTTACACCCTGTTATTTACTACTTTATTCAGTTTTTATGCTACAATTTCAGTCATTCTAAATCGTAATTCATTTAAACTAACCTTCATTCATTTCTAGTAACTTCGTAATCTCTCTTCGTAAAGTCGTTAATACAACATTAAATAATAACCAACATCAAGGTAATGCAAATAATTCAAGCGGATGAAACACTAGTAGCAGCAGTGTTTGAAGATGCAGAGTCATCATCATCGACGTCATCATCATCAAAGTCTTCATCAATATGATCAAAACTATGTTGAATGGCACCAAACTTCATTTCATTTTGTGATGAATTTGAGCCACGTCTAGCCTTCATAACTGGTGGGATCTCATCATTGGAAATCAAATCATTGATTTCATCACCAAGAGTACCCCAATTGCCCTTTCCCGCACCATTCTTCTTGGTTTTAGTTGGGTCTTGGTTCATGTGCCCGTTATGGGTAAAGTAGTGTGGTTCAGCTTTTGATTCGTGGTATGTCCATTTGTGAGTTCTAGTCATATTGCAGTGTAGTAGTAGTAGTTGTAGTACCTTAAGAGATAATAAATCAATCAAGTAGTAAAGAATAAAACTATCACAAGAGTACTAAACACATTAGGAATTTTCTCCCCTTTTATACCAATTCCCAGATACCAACAAAGGTAAGTGCCACACATCGCCCCTATGCAAGCTTGACTCATAGCCAATTGTGGATCGAACTTACTAGAACTAGAACCAATTATCGTGTGATCAAATTACATAGTACGGGCTGCTCAATGCGCGTAATTCCCAGTATGGGGTCACCGTTTGCCTTATCGCCCGGGGAGTGACGGGCGGGAGGGGCACTCAGAAGTTTTTCCGATGTTTCCCGGTACCGATTTTAGACTATGTAGAAAATGGCTTCTATTATGCAAAAGAAGAAGTTATATATTCACATCAGGAACATCATCACATCCTCAGCGAGCTCGAATGAGCCACACAGACGCACCAGGTCCACAATGCTTCTTTTCAGCCCACAAGACTCGTTCATGAAACTCACCCTCCGTATCGTGGTGCCCCTGATTATGAAGAGATCCATTGCAAATAGCTTATCTAAATTGTCGTAGATCTGTTTCAATGATAACGTCCCTGGAAGCACCGTGGGCAGATCAAATATCGTACTGTCATCGTTATCAGTATCAGTATCATTATCAGTAGTAACATGTTCATCAGTCATCGTCTTCCAGTGATTCCCAATCGGATAGTTGATCTGCAATGCTGTATTCAATTTACTCGCATACTCATCTGCCATCACAAATTCTGATCCATTGACACCATACAATCTCTCTGATACATCCCGTACTTTACCATTCTCATCATTTTTTTCAAGACAAAACAACTTCCCATTGCGTAAACTCTCTTTAATATCATCATATTTATAATACTTCATATCATATGGATTCAAGATTTCACCACCAAATTTCCTCTTATATCTCATCTTCTCACAATCTTCAATATAATAACCAAGATAATACCAATCAAGTCCCAAATCTTTAGTCAATTTCATTTCTAAATATCCACTGATTTTCCCCAATCCAAAATGTTTATACTCTGGATCATACATGAAATAAACACTGGAAATCCCAGATGGCATTATATCTAGTACACCAACTGCTATTAATTTAGATTCATAGTAATAACATTGATGTAATGGGCCATAGCTCTCAATTATCAAATTTCCTTTATTGTTGGTTTTGATTTTCCCAGATTTATCAAATGGTGAAGAACATAAGAATCTCTTAAACCCCTTTGGAGTGCAATCATCATCATTATGAATAGATTCTTGATATTTTTGAAACACTGAATATTTAATCTGTGAGAATTCATTAGACTCAAATTTTATATCAAACTCTGGACAACTTTCCCATCTGTTCAATTCTTTCTCCAGTTCAAACTTCTTACCATCTTCATGACTTTGAACTTTGATGTATTTGTTGAATCTGTTAATATCATGTCTATGCTCCTTCTTTATAATAAATTGATCATATTTGGTTCTGATCGTATACATTCTACAACAAGTCCGTAGTAAATCAGGTTTGTACAGAAACGTTCCAGACCTTCTAAACCCGAGATTCACAAACTTGTCATACTGCTCCACAGTCATATGATCAACCTGAAATCCCATTGTCACTGAACTCGGTCTTTTATCACCACCATACTGGGCAAACCAACTCTCGAGACAAATTGCTTGTTCTATAGGTTTGCAATCATGACAATAACCACAAGGATGCGATTTTTCAGAGATATAAAGCGGTTTTGAGGTGAAGGATTTAGAGAAGATATCAATTGACATCTCAAACTGGTGTGATCCTTGCCAAAATTTAGATCTTTTGATGGAAGAAACTTGAGAAAAAGTGCTTTGAAGAAAAGAGTTTATATGGTGGTGTTTGGATGTCCTTTGATTTCCACAGCTTATTCTCTTTCTTCTTTATTTCTCTCCTTCTTTTGGTAAGAAAATATCAGTATAAAATACCATACAAGATGCTGTTCAGAAGACTTATGAGTTCCAATGCTCCTGTGAACTTCTTCAAGCTTTTCCCCAAGACGATTCCAAGCTCCACGCCTTTCAACATCAATGCCAAACAACTCCGCAAAGAATACCGTCAATTACAACAGATCCACCATCCAGATATAAATGCTCAGAATGGCAATGGGAATAGTGATGATAGTAGTTCCAGTCTGCTCAACAAGGCGTACAACACTTTGAAATCTCCATATCCAAGATCTTTACACATATTGGAACTCAATGGGATCAATTTGAACAATGAAGAAACTACAAGGTCCATAGGTTCCAAAGATGATGAATTGTTGTTCAAAGTGTTGGATATTCATGAACAATTAGAGCAGGTACAGAGCGAAGAGGAATTGAAAATGGTTAAAAGGGAGAATGATGAAAGATTGAAAGAATCTGAACGAGTTTTAAGTGAATTATTTGAAAAAAAAGATTATGAAAATGCAGCTTTGGAATGTATAAAGCTCAAATACTGGCTCAATGTCGACAATGTGGTCAAGAACTGGGAAAAGGGACAGCCTATCAATATCACACATTGACTTTTAAAGAATGATTCTTCATGTATATAAAACAAACAAACAAACAAACAAACATGGCATATTATTTCACTCCTTCTTTGTAGTGGAACTAGTACTTTCAGTTTCCTCAATATTTGGAGTAGTCGAAGGTTTTATATTCTTCACGATGAAGGTCACACCAGCTATGAAAGTGTTGACAAAGAAGAGCCATTGTCCCAAGCACACAGCACCAGCTGTACAAGATGGGAAAGAAAGTAAATAAACCAAGAGATTAGGGAGTCTGATCTGGTTGAAATGCGTCTCATAATCACTCGTATACGCATTATCAATGGTAAACACCGCATTCTTTCTATACCAAAACCGTAGGATAAATGGCAAGAATGACATTATTCTCAATAAAAGAGCCAAACTTGATTGGATTCTGCTACTCAGTTCAGAGATTTGTGCTTCAACTTCGCCAATCTCTCTCGTCAGCTGGTCATGGCTTCTATTGAGCTTCGTCCACCTGGCATACTGGTCCTGTGGTGATATCGATGTCTTTTCAATGTATACTTTGTTTCTCTTCACTTTGAGCTCTTTCAGCTTGTTATAGTGTTGATTGTTCGTGATCTTGAGGTATAAAGGCGTGCAAAAAGAGCTCAGGGTCTCTGAGGTTGGCAGCACATACGGCAACACGATCACAACCAACGAGATCAACAGTAAATGCATCGTCAATTGGCCTTTGTTGGTTGAAAAAAGGTCAAAAAAGTGGATCTAAATTGTTACAAATTTTTTTGAAAACCCGGAATAGAGAAAGAAAGAAATAAATAAAAAAAATTCAACACTTTGAAGGAAATTTATATACAAGAATCTCAAACATCATCCCTTTTCTTTGTCCTGGAAAACCCATAATAAACACACACACAACCACAATGTCAGACAACTCCTCGGAATTCGAGACATGGATATCCAACTTCTGCGCGCTTTACGGCCACGACTTCTTCATCGAGGTGGCTGCAGAGTTTATAGAAGATGAGTTCAACTTGACAGGACTGTCCGCAATAGTGCCATATTACAGAGAAAGTTTGGACCTCATCCTGGATTTCGAACCCGAGGCACCGATCTCGATGAACGACATGCCCCTGATCCAACACTCTGCCGAGCTTTTATACGGATTGATCCATCAACGATTCATACAGACAAGACAGGGACTCCAACTAATGGCTGAAAAATACGAAAGGAAACAATTCGGAGTATGTCCAAGATATCACTGTGATGGGATGCCCTTACTCCCCGTCGGAAGACACGACTTGCCCGGGCTGGAGACTGTGAGATTATATTGTCCTTGTTGTTCAGATTTATACCTCCCTAATAGCTCAAGATATCTAAACATTGATGGTGCCTTTTTCGGGACAAGTTTCCCAGGTTTATTCATTGGAAGATTCAGTGAGATTGACACACAGATCAAGTTGAGAAGAGGCAATAACGACAAGAGTTATGAGCTAAAGATATTTGGATTCAAAATCCATGAAACTAGTAGTATTGGTGGGAGAATGAAATGGTTGAGGCAATTGCCAATGAACCCGGAACAGGAGAAGGAGCTGCTCAGCTGTGAGTTCGGCTTGGAGAATAACGACAAGGATGAAGATCACGAGATGAGCTAGTATAAGGAGATATCTATACCTATATATATAGTGGAAGACTCTAATCACATTTGCTACTAGCTACGTTATCTGTTTTCTCGTAAATTAAAATAATAGTATTATCTCTGTCTCTCTCTCTCTCTTAAAAACTAATTGTTCATAACTTATAAAACTCTTTGAATTTGATCAAATCTTCACAACAATCAAAATCTTCAAAATATAAAACTTGTCTCTTTTTATTGTTTTTCGGTTTCCCATTCTTAAATGTAATTTCATTACCTCTTTCATTCAATTTCTTTCTTCTTGGATCTAAACATTTATGCAAATATTCAAGATCTTTAAATGCCCTATTACCATCTTTAGATTCTTCAATTTTTTTACCATTTATCAACTTCTCTAATAAATAATGAATCCAATATAAATTCGTCTTGAAACATGAAATTGACCAATCAATATCAACATTACCATACATATTATTTTTAATCTCATTTCTCATAAATCTGTAAATATCAAATTGATAATCTCCTCTTCCTTTGAAAAAATCTTGATGATCTAATCCAGTAAATAAAACTTCTCCATCTTTTGTTTCCAGTCTTGATAAAGTGAAATCAATCAACTTAACATCAAACTTGGAATCATTCGTTGATTCTTCAATTATACTTAAATCTCTAAAAGAATCTTCCAAATCTCCCTCAGTCATCTCTTCATCTTCATCCTTCTCATTATTCCTGTAATTGATAACAACATTTCCCCAATGAAGATCACGATGTTCAAATTTAAATTCCTTTTCACCCTTGTTTAAACTTTCAACAATTGACCAAAATATACTTGAAGCATCTTCCCATTTACAAATTTTGAAAGATTCTAAATCAATACCACCGTATTCTAAGTCCAAAACCAGGAACTTCTGTTGTGAATCAAATTCTGGCCTGAAATTTTTGGATTCTTTCAGTTCATTGAAATCATCCCATAGCTTCAAAAGCATTTGAGGATATGAACCTTGAACGATACATGATTCATTGAGCTTGATATATCCACAATCAATCTGGTTCATGGTCAAATTAATCTTCAATTCTTGTAGGATATTTTCAATGGATGGTTGTTCGAAATTCAAATCACCAAATGGAATCACCTTCAATATTTTCAAGTTTTCATTGGTTTTGTAATTCTTCACAACAAACACTTCACTGTATGATGCTTCTGAGAATTTGATCAAAATCTCTTCATCTGAAAGTTTGATATGATCATCAATGTAATCTTTGAAATCTAAAACCTTTTGATGTGTTGTCAAATCAATTAATCTAGATAAGGAATCACAAGTTGATGACGTACTTAAATGAGAGCTCGAAGTTGGCGGTGCAAGACTGGATGTAGTTGTAGTGATAGTTTGTTGACGAGAAACAACAGAATTGATGGAAATAATTGAAGAACTATTTCTCAATTTCGTTTTAAGAATATTTGCAGATGTTGTGTTTGGTTTTGGTAAAGAAATCATAGTCTTATCCAAACCAGTATTTTGGTTTTTTCTCTTCAAATCATTAATTGATTCCTTTTTATTCAATCTACCAAATAAATTTTGAGTGCTTGGGGACATTGACAAGACACTCTTTCTGATATCACTGAACGAACTCTTTCCTCTCAAGGATCTAATAGACTCTGTATCACTTGTATCTCTTTTAGAAGATTGGAACAACGAGGATAATCTAAATCTTGATTTGCTTGATCTTAAACTGGAATTTGAGCTCATCATACTAGCAGAATCTGACATAAGTGGCTCACTCTTCTTGAAGCTGCCATTAAAAGTTTTGTGTTGATATTCTTGAGCACGCATATTTTGAGTATATGAGCCATTGACATTAGTATTTGTAGTAGATGCAACAGAGGCTTGACTGTACTTTCTCATTGAGACAGGTGATAAAGATGGTCCATTTGTATTTGAGATGGTACGCTTGTTGGAAGAGTCTTTTGTCGTAGATGTTGATAACGAGTCACCAACCACACCTGGTCTGACATCGGCAAACGAACTGAGGTCAGCAGAGTTATCTGCCGAATTGACAGAAACTGAAGACAATGCATTGCCCATCTTGGTGACAACATTTTTGAAAGAGCTTGAGGAAGATGCATTTGAGTGAGTTGATGCCATAGAAAATCTTTTGCTTTTATCTTTAGAGCTGGAAGTCAATGAATGAGTGGAAACCATTGAGAATCTCTTGGACTTATCCTTTGATGATGAAGATAGTGTTGATGCCATTGAAAATCTTTTGGATTTGTTACTAGGTGGAGCAGCTGAAGGGGTAATAGAATTATTGTTCTCTTTATCTTCACTATTGAATGATAAAATGGACCATCTTTTCGAGCTATTAGAATTGACTGAAGATCTATTTCTCAGGTGAGATAGCCCAGCAGAGCTATTTCTTTGGAAAGTTGGAGGAGCAGATGAGAGCGGAGTTCTCTTGTCACTAATGTCAGAGATCAGAGTGTTGTTGACTGAAGGAGAAAGATCCTGTAAAACTTTCTTCTTACTGCCTGTGGAACTTCTATTGGGAGTCGACTGTCTCTTGACAGGACTATCCATCATGATATCACTATCTTCGTTGTCAGAGATGGCAACCCTAATGACCTGAGATTTCCCGTATGGTTCATCTGTGAAATCAGCATCGTTTGTATCATCTGAATCGTAGCCTTCTGCTCCACCATACTCGTCATCTGAAAGCTTGAATGAATCGTTGGAGATGTCAACATTGGAGGTGGAATTGGGTGTAGAATCAGTGTTGTTGTTGCTGTTGTTAATATCAAGCACCAAATCATTCAGGTTGTATTTGGCTCTGCGTTTGTTGTTGTACTTCCCATATGATTTCTGCTGTGTGTTGGATAGAATGAGACCATTGCGTCTTTCACGGTTGCTTAGCATGGCTGTGTAGTAATGAAATATATAATTGAAGGGGAAGTTTAGCTTAGAGAACGTTTGTTGTCAATGAGCAATAACAGAAACGTGATGATCAGCCAATGTGCAAAAATGCCAATATGAAGCAGCGAATGTGATGCAAAATGCGAGGTAAGAAGAATGTCTCGAGTGATGGGTAGCTTATTAGTGGAAAAAAGTGGTCAAATGAGTGAATAAAGAGAAAATTTCAGTGTGAAATTCGATGATGAAGAATGACAAGCACAGCGCTTAGGATCAGTTTTTATTTTGTTTGTTTATTTGTTTACATTTTGAGTTTCCAAAGGGGCGATACAAAAAAAAAAACAAAAAAACAAGAAAAACCAAAACAAACAAAATCAAAAAGAGTAACCACAGAAACCTTTTTTGTCCCATCATGATCAAAACTTCAGTTGAACTTGATTTTAACACGAGAAGTTGACAGATATATAGACCCATTGTTTCTCTTGTAAAGAAATTTCCTGCGTAGTGATATCTAATCCTTGCTTAGTGATTGATTGTTCATTTGCATTTGACACCAAACAGATCCGCGGTCTTGCAGTTCAAGCGCGTAACTTATAAACTTCAACTTTTCATGCCACAAAAATACAAAAAAAAGTCAAGAAGTTGAACCATAGTCAGACAGTGGTACTCCCATACACTCATTCTGTTCAATTTTCAGCCAAAACCAGCCAAAAAAATTTGCAAAAAATGGCAAAAAAAGAATGGCGTTACAGATAGGATTCGAACCTACGAAGGTAAAACCCAATGCCTAACAGCTATATCAGAATAGCAGGGCATCGCCTTAACCACTCGGCCACTGTAACCAAGCTTTTACGAAATTCGGATTTCCGCGAAACATGTTCCTCTTTTAGTATCACGTGACTTTTAGTTACTATAAGCCCCTGAATTTTGAACAAAAAGATGAAAAGTTGTATGTTTTTAGTTGAGAACTACGTGGAATCCTCATCTTAGATAAATCTACAACTCTATATTCTCCGTATAAATTTAATTTAACATAATCTTATTTCGTAATGTGATCAAATTTTCCCTTTTCCAATTCATTAAAGAATTCCACAATGGCATTACTCAATCTTTTAGCAGCTTCGACTAAATCTTCAGTTTTATGAGCAGCTGCAATTGTTAATCTTAAGAAATTTGATTTATCCAATGTTGATTGGAATGTTATATCGGATGCCATCCCACTACCAAAGACGACTTGAACACCGTATTCGATGAATTTATAGTTTAATTGTTTGAGTAATAATGGCCATTTGGATGAATTTGTAACTTTAGTATCAATGTTTACATAAACTGCAACAAACATACCACCATCTGGTTCCACCACTGTGATTTCATCTTTTTTAAAAGCTTCAGAATCATATAAAGCACTGATGAATGCATCACGTCTATAAGTATAGTGTTTAGCCACTTTAGTACACCATTTCAACCAACCTTCAATACCTCCCCAATGTTGGACAATGTTGTTGAACACTAATTGAGAAACACCAGAGGCCATTCTTGTATTTAACAAAGTATGCAAGCTTAGTCTTTCGATCAAGTATGGGTTACTAGTGATAAACCCTAGTCTGATACCTGGAGCAAACATTTTGGAATAAGTATCCAATCTAACGACTCTTCCAGAGACATCGATACTCAAATATGAAGAAGGTATTGAACGGGCAAAATCTGCAGTGGTGAAGGAATCATCTTCATAATAATTTGGTTCACCAAATTTTGGATAAACCAAATAACCATAAGGATCATCTTCAATGATCAAGAAATCATATTTTTCAGCAAGGGCATAGATTTGTTTTCTTTCCTCTATGGTTGAAGTTAATCCAGTTGGGTTTTGTGCAGTTGGAATTGTATATAAAGCATTTGGTTTCTTCAAATGTTGATAAGGACCTTGTTCCCAATTTTCCAACAAATCATTCAAGTATTCAACATCAATACCACTTTTTTTACCCTTTTTAGTGAGATTTAATTTCACAGGAACAGGTGTGGCACCATAGTCTTGAATATTTTGTTGAAATGGTGAAAAAGTGAATTCTTCAACCAGTATTGCTCTTCCTGGTTCAGAAATCATATCATTCACTTTGGCTAAAGTTTCACAAGATCCATTGGTTATAGTGACTTTGTAATCGTCATAGGCTGGTTTGTGCACTTTAGTGATGGTCTCTCTTGAAAAATCAATGACTTGTTGAAACCCATTTATATGGCCGTACTGGAACGCCTCAGACACTGGGATCTCCTTGTCGTTCTTCTTGTAACGGTGAGTGCTAATAGAAGAACCATTCTTGATCTCTGGGACGATTTCCTCCTCCTCGCTGTTGATGTCAAAATCATGGGTCAAGGCGTGTTTCTTCTCGTCGTTGTAGTGCTGGAAAGGCTCATCGACCAAGTTGATGTGGATTGATTCCACTGGGAAGAAGCCCTCATCTGGTAACCCACCAGCTAAAGGGATCGGGTTTGGATGTCTTTTCAAATCAGCAGGGAATGAAGAGTCAACGAATCCTCCAGCTTTTCTTGCTCTTGATCTGGAACTGATAAGACTGCTGTACTTGGTTTCGTAGTCGATGGTCATATTGTTGCTGCTGTGTGGTGTCTTAGAAGAAGCTGTGTCCCGAGAAAGTGTGGATGGATTCTCGAGGAGTTTTATACCACACAAGGGGCCATCGAAGGACGCTAAATTTTCCTTATCAGTTTTCGGGCTTACTTCCCAATGCGTGCAAAGATCCGACAGAGAGCCTTGGAGAGGAAGATAAGCACGTTGTGAGTTTTACGTTTTATGACCACTGTACTGGGACTTTGCTGGCAGCTGAAGTGTTTGCTAAGAGCTGCTGCTGCTGGTGAGATCAGAAGAGAGACTTGTAGTTTGGTGCTTTGACGGTCAGTGAATAGTGATAAATACCGTGGATTTTGTTCGCAGCCCTGCTCGTCAAGCTGAAAAATTATATGTACATATCAACAGTTTTGATGTTTTGATGTTTTCATTCTTGTGGTTATTTACTACTACTACTACTGCTACTGCTTGTTATGAGTGCCAAATCGCAGGGTAAGACCGTCCTTGAGCGATATACAACAATCACACTCAAACAGCTCCAACAACTTCCAGAGCCACAGCAGTTATCCTATCTCCATAGAAGATTTGTACGGCTTGTGGAATTCTTTCCTACTGGGAGACAAAAGAAAGCGTACATCTCCCTTGTAAGGCAAAGGTTTGAGGAAGACTACAATGTCAGGCATGCCAAAGTGCTGAAACAGTCGTCCAATCTGGGAAGAAATGATATGATTGAACGTGCTGTGAACACGCTGATGTTCTTGAGCAGAGCCATGACATATACAAATGACGGTGTCAGTAATATTGTGATAAATTTGATCAGGAATGAATGTTCCAAAGAGGCATTTGTGAAGAAGAATAGTAAGTTTGATAGACTCTTGGATAAAAAATTACAGAATTATGATCATCATGAACCTGGAGTGGTCACTTTGAAAGAGGTGAGAGCTTTGGATAGTCAAAGGGAGTTTGATAGGACGTTGCTAAGGTTTAACGAAAGTATGAAGATGTGTTTATGAGTAATGAGCCTGTTTTTTTTTATTTTAATTGTTATTATATGTATTTTATTTCTATTAAGCACCAAAGTATTCTTCAAAAGCTTTGGATAATCTGAGACCAGCTTCACTCAATTCATCATCATTTTCAGCAGAGGCAATAGTGATTCTGATGAATTTGGCCTTCTTCTTATGTTGTTCGAAAACGGTCATTTTATTACCCAACACAACAATGATCCCATTTTTTAAACAAACTTGATTGAAATCAGACAAATCTTTTGAATAATCTTCACTTTCTGGGAAGTTCAAATTCATACTGATAAACATTCCAGCATCCGGTTCTTGAATTTGGAAATATTTTTTTTTATAAGCTGAAGATTCATATAAATTCTTCAATGCAAAATTCTTTCTATCAGTATAAACCTTGGACAACTTGATAAACCAATTGATCCAATCTTCAACACGACCACCCATCTGTTCGATAACCGACATCACAACAACCTGTGCCAATCCAGATGGCGCTCTTGTAGAGGCATTGGAATGTTGTTCAATACATTTGATCAAATCTTTATGACCTGCAATAAAACCAAGTCTCGTACCTGGTGCAAACACTTTTGAAAAAGTTTCCAATCTAAGGACTCGACCTTCTTCATCGAATTGTATGTATGAATTTGGTAATTTCTCCTTAACAAATGATTCAGGTGTATACTTCTTTGTAACAAACTCATTTTCAACTCCGTCAGTATATTTACCCAATTGAATGTATCCATATGGATCATCTTCCAAGATAATGAAATCGTACTTCTTTGCCAATTCATAAATTCGTTTACGACTCTCTTCTGGTAAACTCACAGCCAATGGATTATGACCTGTAGAAATAGTGTACAAAGCCTTGATCTTCTGACCAGGATGAGTCTTGTCCCAATTTGCCAATTGAGACTCCAAGAGATCAACATCGATCCCACCTTTGGCGAAATCAATCTCCACAGGGACAGGAACACCACCATAGGCACTAAGACAATTGATCACTGGAACATAGGTGTATGATTCCATCAAGACGACATCTCCTGGGTTCAACAACAAATTGAAACATTTGTGTAAAGAATCCACAGTACCTATTGTCATGATGACATCCCAATTGGAATAACCCGGTGGGTTCACATATGAGATCAAATCCTTGGAGAAGTTCTTGACTTGTTTCCAACCGTCATTAGGACCATAGTTCAAAGCATCTTTCAACAACAATTTGTCACCTTCTTGCCTTGGAGTGAAAGCCACAGTCTCGTCACCCAATGGTTCTTCAGCAATCTCATAAGTCAAAGATCTCAGAGGGTACAGGGCATGGAACGGTTTCCCACCAGCCAAAGAGATTGGATTTGGATGAGTGTTCTTGATCCCTTCAGGGACGAAAAAAACTTGTTTACGGTTTTTAGCACGGTCAGAGATCAGATCTGTAACGTCTTTAGTCATTATTGAAGGTTGTTCTTCTTGTAGTAGAGGACTGCGAGAAGCGGGAAAGGATAGAAAAGGAAACGAAGGGAATTGGGTGAAATTTAAGAGATTTAATACTGCACTTATCTTTCGTTATCGATAACTTTTTTTGTCTTGTCGAAACGTTGGTTTCTCTCGGCGGAGTTCCCAAAGCAGCGAAAGCTCCGAATGTGTCATATCCAAAACACCGTTTTTATTTATTTATTTACAAAATTGTTTCAATAAATTAAGTGTATGACGTCTATATACTATCCTATCCTTTTTCATTGCAGACCTTTGATCTCTGGTTTCTCGCAACCATCACTATACCCTTTCAAATAGTCACAAACAGGTTCACCCCAAGCTGGTCTTTTCTTGTAATGGCCAATCACTTCTTGCATCCCTTCAATACCACCCACTAGCTCATCTCCTAGTCCTTCGTCTCTGATATCTTTGATCGGAGTAAGATATGTTCTAATGCTGAAAATGATGGCTCCTGTTTTAGGCAATTTAGTCAAAATTTGTCTCTCAGATCTGAAAAAAACCTCTCTACCGAAATCTAAATCTTCAGCTTTCAAAGCCTCAATCTCTTCACCTTCCACACCTTTGTTATCATCCGTCACAAACACCTTGTTATGAGTCTGGATCGACCAGTTGTTTCTTCTCACAAAAGTATTAGGTTTCAACTTGTCAAAGAATTTATTCATTTGAGGTTTTAATTTAGTTTTATATTCAGGGACAGGACCATGAATCATAGTTAAAGGGTTTAAAAATCTCTTTGCCGGGTCAAACCCAGCTGCAAATGCAAAACATCCACTTTTGAAAACGTATTCATCAGTGTCATAATGTTCTGGATCTGGGAATAAAATGATGAAATCCTCTTCCAAGAATCTCGATAGATATGCATTAAGTCTTCTCTTGTCTTTCACTGAATATGGATCCAATGGAATAGAATCATTTCTAATCTTGTTGTAAATCTCATCTCCTCTTACTTCAAAACACATTGGATATCTTTGAAGCATAAACTGTGTGGATCTTTCATAAAACTCTATAGTAGCAGCCTCGGCATCTGGTGACATGAAGATTGTATGATTGTACAAGTCTGGATTGGACACATATGACCATTTCAGATCAGTGTAGTCCTTGTATGTGTTTTCGACAAAGAACCATTCATCTGGGCTGATGTTGTGAATTCCCATGACTAATTTGTATTCTCCCTTCTTGAAAGGTCTGTATTTGACAGGTTCTGCCTTATCCCATCTGAATCCGGGATCCTCAGGGGTGATCTGTATCGTTGGTACCTCCTTATCTGTTTTTTTCGCATTTTTGTTCTTTTGATCTTTCAAAGCAACAGCAGCAGCATCAGCATCAGGATCATTGACAGTTTTCTTGTTTGAGTCATCTCGCACAATGAGCTTGAACAGGACATAAACGAGCAGGGGCAGCGTCACCCTCTTGGACACGAGAGGCTCCACATAGGGCCATAGCGTCAGTGATTCCATTGTTAAAATATATCAAGATCCTCCACTGTCACACGATCTCAAAAAGTGTAAAAAAAGCAAAAAAAAAAAATAGCATCACCTAGACGTTTATTGTTATCATTTGGGATTCCTTCGGTTTTTCGCAAATATTTTTTATAGCCGAGACCTGTAAAGGAGCGGGAACGGAGATGAGAAAGTTTAGTGACAGGAAAGTTAAGAGTAAGCGAGTTGTCAATCAAATACAATCAATGTTTACAGATTGGATCTGTATTGCGTTCTTTATTTACCTTTCAATGGACATTCTATAGTTATTTTGAAACACTACAGTACTCTATTAGTAGCAATACATAGATATCAATAAATAACAGGCTGGATAACCTCTCAGCTTAACACTTTCACTTCTCAACTCTTCTTACTCTTGAACTCTGCAATGTTCTGCTCAGCAACAGCATCAACTCTTTTCTTCAGATCTGTACGATACCCAATCAAGAACAAACCTTCAAACAATACAAAGAATGGAGCCAAAACTAAGGCTTGTACCAAATTATCCAACAGGGCAGGAGCTCTCTTCTCAAAAAATCCATGGCCAATAAACTGAGCAATCCAAGCACCAACAAAAATCCCAGTCATTATTTGTCCATAATTCTCAAATTCATGAGCCCATATGGTATTCAAGTACAAAAATCCCGTCATGATCGGAAGGGAGATAACACCTCCAATAGAGTCCAAAGCGAGATAAAAGGCACAATAACCAACAGCAAGGACACTTGCCAGATTGAAATATTCATTCTGATCAAGGAATTGTGTATAATTAACCAAGATACCGATTGAAGAGAAAAGAATTGTTGGAACAAAAATTGAATGGATTAATACATTGATTGTATCATAATGATAACTTCTGTAAAAAACCAATTGTTTTTCAAGACTGAGTATGTCTGACATTTTATTGATTTTGATGATTTGTCTTATCAACTTTAGTGGATTCTGTCTTAAAGTATTGTGAGTTGTTCTATGAAAGTTCGATTCCCTGAATTTCTTTGAGTTTTATATGTACCACGGTTTGCGCGGAGAGGGGAATTGTTGATTTATTCTTGATCTTTCCACAGTGAAAGCAATCATACAAAGACAGTTTTCCAACAAAGTCACTGTGAACTCACTGGCTTATACATAAAACCACTCAAAAACTTCTTTCAATGAATCTCACTCAACCACCAAAACAAGATCTGTATCATATGATTTTGAAGTGAAGTATATTGTGGTGTACGGATGAATGTCTGGATGTTTTATGATACAAAAACTTTTGATCCAAGTACTATGGATTTATTTTGGATCTAAAAGCTTTTGAAATCTAGATTTTATACATCCTACAAATGTTTAAGGCTCTTATGATATTCATGAAATTGTAGGATGACATTGAAAGAAAAATGGAGTAAATAATCTGTTTACCATTGAAATTATTTTTGAATTAATTATTACTTTTACACATGATAATAATAAATCCCATGATTCACTTTGAGTTCATTATTGATTTGTATTTCTAAGCTCTAAACTCACATTCAGTACTAGTAATACACTACTGAACTAACCCAGAAGCACTGAGATCAATTCAAACACTATGAAATATCATCTTAAAGCTCTTCTTGACATTTCTTTCTTTAGAATGGTGTATGGATGCTGTGGAAAATGTTAGGATGTCTTCAGTGGTGTTGGGATGTATCTTTTAAGATAAACTTATAGGGGGGCATTTGAGTTTAAAGCTTTTAAAAAATTATTATAAATTATTGGAGCCCCTGAGAGGTAGATTTTGTTTATATTATTGTATTTGGTATACTGAAGCTGTACATAGATAAGTTTTAAGTTTTAAAAATGTGCATTAGGACAGTAAAAACAACCGATGAATAAACAATCAATAAATCGCATGAGATTTTGAGGAGTGAATTTGAAAAGATTTGCCATGTTTTAAATCCAATATTTCCACTGAAGAATTTTGTTTAGCAAGATGTAATTTTTTGCTATAGTATTGAGCATGTTCAAACATTGTATCTTTTAAATATTTAGTCAAGGGAAGACTTTCGAAAAAATCCTTATCATGTTTTATACTTGAAGAGATTTTTTCCATTGATTCCCCAATTTTTTTTTCATTATCAACTTGTAAAACAATCAATCCCATTTCTTTATGTGTTATGGTTAGTCTACTTGGGATAGGGATCTTGTAAAGTGCCTTTTTGGTGAATTTCAAGTAAGAATCATTTAAATGATCAAGGATATGGATCCAAGTATGTTGAGATGGTTCATCCAAGTTGATACAGATTCTATAATCGAATTCTTTATCTAATGGGATACCTTGACTTGATAAATGACTGTTGATATAAGAATAATTTCCTGATTCTCTTGCAGCTTTCATTATTTCAATCAAATCTTTTAAGATTTTTTCAAAATCAACATCATGTTTCTTATATATTGCGACATGAAGTTTCTCATAAGACTTGCCATCATGGGAAACCCAACGACGGATTAGAATATTGCAACAATCATAAGTTGAATTTGATTTATATTTGTATAATAAGACGGGATCTGGTAAAGTTTTCATGAATTTTGCTAATCTTTCACTGGGGAGTAAATTTGGAGAATAAAGATATTCAGACTTGGTTTTTGAACTGGAATTCTTGTGGAAAAGATCATAAAGTACTTCATACAGAGATTTTCTTTGTCTTTGAGTCTTGGTTAATTCCTCGTAGAAATGATTTGAGACAGATCGATCAAATGGCACTATTGGAGTGCTACAGACTGGCATTTTGGTTGTTGAGATTTAGCTTGAGAATGGAGTGGAGTTATGAGTTAAAACAAAGGCAAAGAGTGACTACAAAAGGGAAATAGTAATCACCTTTATAGCAAAGCTTTATGCCATTTTCTGCTGATCTCGTCTTCTTTGAGGGCTTTAGATCTGGCAGAAAAAAAGGGGTCCAGAAGCAGATCTGCAGAAAAATAGACAATAAACTGAAAGATCAGTGTCAAAGGCTGGAAAGCAATGTCGAAGTGTTGAAGTACCTGTTGTGTGCTCCAGTATAGGTTATCGATAAAGATCTACTCTTTGTTTCTAGGTTTTATAGATTTATAATGTCCTTATTTGATTTTATTACTAGCTCTTTACACCTCAAAACCTCCAATTCCCACCGTGAAAAAAAGCCACTTTACAACCAGCGACCATGGACTCCAGCATTTCAACCAGTAACATCCACAGTCTCCATAAAACCTCTCAAACCACCATAAACACTTCCAAAAAACACATGAAACATCACCAAAACCGATACATCACAAATCTTCGCGGAAAGAAAGAAATTCCCACACTACGCCAAAAAGATCCAAAGACGGTTTCTTGTTTGAGATTTGAGATATTCAGGGAGAGCAAAAAAAGAGGGAATAAAAGTATGCTTGAGATCCCATTGGTTGTGTTTTTACAGGAAAATGCCCATTCGTTGCTGACTTGTCCCGTGAATGGGGAGTTGATAGTCGTTCATCAGTTGTTCAAAAGCTATGTGGGAAAAGAGGTTTTGTATCAGGACTTTGTTGAGAGTTTGAAAGAGATCTTGAGAGTGGATGAGTTCTGTTTGGAGATGACTGGGACTGCGTTGAAGTTCATTAATGAGTGGAATCTGGGTATTTTGTTGGAATTGTTGAAACCATCATCATCATCATCATCAAATAAAATCATTTCAGAAGCTAGAAAAGACACACATTATTCAGACAAGGACAGACTCTTATCCCTATTAACACCTTCAGAACCACAAGACTGGCAGAAATTACAACTATTATTGAACTATATCCCAACTTCATACAAATTATCCAAACAAAAACACTCCAAAACAACACCAATGGAACCCTTTTTAGAAACATGTAATAATCAACATCATTCTTTATTACTTTCACAAGCTTCTCCTAATAAAGAACTTGCTGATGATTTACAAAAATGTCTTTCATTGAAAATCCATTTCATTCCAATTATTAAATCTCATACGGATATTTCATTAGGTGATTGTTCATATTTGGATACTTGTCATAAATTGAATTCATGTCGTTATATCCATTATATCAAACATATTCCAGAACATCAGTTAACATTAGAGATTGCTCATTGTGATGAATTTAATATGGAAATCCCACTTAATGAAGTCAATTGTTCATATTCATGTCATGATCCTTGTTCTAATCTTTCTAGAACCATTTTACCAGCACAATGGATCAATTGTGACGTTAGAGATTTTGATTTCAGTATATTGGGGAAATTTGCAGCAGTTATTGCTGATCCAGCATGGAATATTCATATGAATTTACCGTATGGGACTTGTAATGACACAGAGTTATTGAATTTACCCCTGAGTAATATCCAAGATGAAGGGATTTTATTACTTTGGGTCACTGGTAGAGCTATTCAAATTGGTAAAGAGAGTTTAATTAAGTGGGGGTATGAAATCAAGAATGAAATGATTTGGATTAAAACAAATCAGTTAAATAGAACTATTGTCACTGGTAGAACTGGGCATTGGCTGAACCATAGTAAAGAGCATTTACTTGTTGGAGTTAAGGGTCAACCTGAATGGTTATCTAGAGGTATGGATGTTGATTATCTTGTTGGTAACACGAGAGAAACTAGTAGGAAACCTGATGAGTTGTATGAAATGGTGGAAAGATTAGTTGGGAAACATGCTAGGAAACTAGAAATTTTCGGTAGGGATCATAACACCAGGGAAGGATGGTTCACTATAGGGAATCAGTTGAAAGGTGCTAATGTTTATGAATGGGATGTTAAACAGAAGTATGAAAAGAGTGAAAAGATTCGGAAACAAAATGGGTAATTACCAAAATACATCAACCATAAAGAAAAATAAAAGAAAAAAATAAAAGATTGAAATTGAGAGCTATATAGCCTTTGTGAGAGTGGATAGTTGCTAATATAGAATTACAATTGTTATCAAAGTCTTTATTGTAGTCTAAACAATAAATCAACAATTCATTTATAATACCACCCTAAAACACCCAGGATTACCCGATTAGGCAGTCGACCCCAGCCAATAGAAAATCGCACCATTAAGACAAACGACAAAAAAAGTCTTTATATTTTAGACAAAGACAAGCAAAAGCAAAAGCACTTTCTCTTTATTTAAATATTCATCATCAAAATGCTCAGAAACAGTGCCAGAACCGCAGCCAGACAAATCAGACAGCAATCCACCCATACTCACCATGCCGAGCTCCCACCATGGGCTTTGAAACCGGCATTCCCAGCTCCAAACAAGGCTGCTGCCGATGCGTTCAAGAATGAATTGAAAGCCACTGAACACCATGCTCAACAGACTTCTTCTCTGTGGAGAAAGATCTCGTGGTTCATTGCTGCCCCAGCCGTGTTGGGGACTGCGATCAACACGTATATGATTGAAGCTGACCATGCTAAGCATCGTGAACATTTGGCTCATGTTTCCGATGAAGAATGGCCAAAGGCGTATGATTACATGAACATTAGAAGTAAACCATTCTTTTGGGGTGATGGTGACAAGACTCTGTTCTGGAATCCGGTGATCAACAGACACATCAAGGATTAGATAATTTATTATAATTTATATAATATATGAGATGATAAAGACGGAGATGTTGTATCACTACTTTATATCTATGATAAACACTGACAAGACATGACATAAAAGCTATAAAGTACTAAAAATGTATAAATTATTAGTTGCAGCAATAGCCACCGAGTTTTCATGAGGATGCCATGAAAGATGTAAAATACTCTTTTTAAAATCAATATTATCTAATTCTAAATTATTCTTCATCATTGGTACTCCATTCTTTCTCTTGATTCCATTATTTGTTTGCTTCTTGGATTTAAAAGCTGATCTATCAGCTTGTAAAACAACTTCATCATTACCTGCATTTGGATCTGTAATATTTGGATAAATCATAAAATTATTGTTATATGAACCTGTCATAACATTTGATCCATCTCCACTAAATACACATTCAAATTTATCAAAAATTGCATCATTTTCATAAGTATCACATAATTTATCTCTCAATTGTTCATGAATATTTATAGTCTTGACAGGTTCTCTCTCCATGTTTACATCCCATATCTTAACAGTCATATAATCTCGACTGGCAATATATCTACCATCTGAACTAAATTTAACATCTGATATACTTGAAGTGATTTCTGTAAAGAAATTATGATTTGAAGGATCAACATATTCTTCAAAAACTTTTGCATGAGAATCACAAAGGGCATTTTCTCTCATATCAGCCAATTTAATAGCACCTTTGGAACTTGAATACATAAACAAGTTACACGATTGGGGATGGAACTCAGCAGACGTCACAACTTCGGTTAATTCCTCCATATTGGCAGGTTTGATATCAACAATGTTAAAAGATTGATCAGGAATGTTTAAATTCCATAAATTTATTCTTAAATCATCTGTACTCATAAAAGTCTCCCCATCAGAGTTTATAGAAATGGAGTTTATATGATAGGCATGGGCATTTGCATAAATCTTCTTTGGAGAAGCAGCAATAATCTTGTCATGAACAGATAGTTTTGGAAGTCTTAGGGAATTAATTGATAATTTTGATGATGTAGTGCTGTTATTATTATTATTGTTATTATTGTATTGGAATTCACTCAAATTGTTTTCTGAAACCATTCTGATCTGTTTCTCAAAGATTTTCCACAATTTAATCGTCTTGTCATTGGTACTCAAAAGGAAATGTGCCTGATTTGTACGTTTACACCATTTGATCTTGTTAATCTTTTCTTCAATCTCCAAACTCTTCAAATAGTCAAACTCAGCGTCATGTGACTGGAACTCTGTATGGAACCTATATTCGCACGAGTTTTGCTTTGTGGAATTTCTTTCAAATAGGACAACTCTCCCACCACGATCCCCCGTAGCCAAATAATCTCCCGTATGGTCAAATTCCACTGTGGAAATGATGTCAGCCTCTGTGATCACAATGTCCGCCTTGTCCCCAAAGCACTGTGAGAACTTGAAGTTGTGCGGGTCCTCAGCCATTCTGTATTTCTCCAATATTTAAATAAAATCTTTATCTAAGCAATTATATGATTATTATTATAATGATAGTAATGATGATGATGTAAATGGGGGATGACAACAACTTCTCCTTCTTCCGGTCCGTTTTCGTTCCCAAAACAAGTCGCAGTGTGGATTGTGGAACTGTAGTACTATAAAGCAAAAGAATTGAATCAATTGCCCTTGAAATAATGTGTAAATTGCCCCTCGTTGATGCCCTTTTCGTTGAGGATTTTGTTGCAAAATTTCATTGTTTTTTGGGATTTTTGGTTGATTTTGTTTTTTTCCCTTTCGCGAAAGTTACCCTGTAATATATAATATATATCCGGACAAGAAAGTGTGATCTATCCGTACACATAATCTCTATTCTTTCTTTTATTCTTTATTCTTTCTTTATTTTATTCTTTATTTTATTCTTTATTCTTTTATTCTTTTATTCAATTTTATATTCAATTTTATTAATCTTATAATCATATAATCTTATTTATTGTTATACATTTCTTTTTTATAAATTCAAATCACTTCTTAGCCAACCTGTCAGTCCACAACTTTTCAGCCTCGACAATGGTGTTGTTATTGGCCTTCATCTTGTTCATGGTCTCAACATACTCGTCATACGGGTCACTGTCAAACACAATCCCACCACCAGCCTGTAGATAGGCAACACCGTCTTTAACAACCATTGTTCTCAGGGCAATACATGTATCCATAGTCTTCCCATCATAACTCCAAGACCCAACAGCACCAGCATAAACACCTCTCTTCTCTCCCTCGAGTTCACCAATCAATTCCATAGCTTTCACTTTTGGTGCCCCTGAAACGGTCCCAGCTGGGAAAATCGATCTAAAGGCATCAAATCTAGTTTGATCACGTCTTAAAACCCCTGAAACTTGTGAAGTTAAATGCATAACATGACTGAATCTCTCCACAGTGAGCAATCTATCAACGTTTGTAGCAGTTGGATCACACACTCTATTAATATCATTTCTTGCCAAATCAACAAGCATCACATGTTCAGCACGATCTTTTAATGAACTCTTCAATTCCAAAGCCAATTCATCATCTTCCTCGGTGGTTTTACCACGTCTTATAGTCCCTGCAATTGGATGTGTGATCACCTTGTCATGAGAATCTGATTTAACCAACAATTCAGGAGATGCCCCAACGATTTGGAAATCTAAATAATCAATATAAAACATGTATGGAGAAGGATTCACCGTTCTTAAATGTCTGTAAATGTTGAAAGGATGTAACGAAGTAGGTCTAGCGACTCTTTGTGAGGGAACAGCTTGGATAATATCACCTTTTAAGATATGATTCTTCAAAGTTTTAACATGGTGTTCATAACCTTCTTGACCAATATTTGAAGTAAACGTTTGATTTTGTACAATTGCACCTTGTTCAGGGAATGGGATTTCCATGGATCTATCAGTCAAGATTTCTTCAATCTCACGAATTTTGTTAGAAGCATTGGAATATTTGGATTCAATTGTTAAATCATCATCATCTATAGAGATTTCAATATTGTTGATGATTTGAAATCTTTGGAAAACATTATCAAAGGCAATCACATTATCAAACAACATTAAGGAGGCTTCTGGTAGTTTCAAAACATCTTTTAAAGGTCTCTTTGTCTTTGGTTCAAAATAATGAACACAGTCATAAGAAATATATCCAATAGCACCACCACTTAATTTGGGGATCCCTGGTAATTGAGCCTGGTTATAACGAGACATCTCATCTTCCAACAACACCAATGGGTCTGTCTCCCTTTGGAACTGTGGACCAGTGTTTATGATTTTTCTTGGTTTAAACCCAATGAATGAATATCTATCCACAGTATCACCATTTTTAGCACTTTCAAACAAAAAAGATTGAGACTTGGTATGATTAGGATCACCAAGTCTTGTGAGTTTCAAATAAGCAATATGTGCAGTCAACGAATCATCGGTGACATAGGCGTAGATTGGATACAAGTTTGGTAATTCGTCAGCAGTTTTATCCAATCTGTCCTTTTTGATGATCTCGAGCAGTGATGAGAGCGATGGTTGGATTGCAGACTGGAGGAAAGTTAGTATGTGGTGTTTGATGAAGCTTCGACTGTCACGTATAAACTCACTGGCATGGTGATGATAAACAGCAGCAGCAGAAGCACAAGCTCTTGAGTCTTTGAGAACGAAAATGGTGGGAATTAATTAATACCGTTTGAAAATATATGACTATTTTTTGATTATTTTCCATATGCAAATCTCGAGAAATAGCTGGTTTTCCTCGTTTAAATCATAATATATGTATATAATATACTGATTATTTTTACACCATTGGAAAGCTCTCATTCAGGGCTATCCAACTATACCAATATCACCCATACAACTGGACTATATAAACTATAAACCCCACCCCCCCTCGATATCCCACCCTCTGAGCGGTCACGAGCCCTGCCCCAGCAGCTAAAATTTTTTTCTGAAGGCGAAAAAATCTGGCCAAAAAAACGTCAACAACCTTGGAGTTTTAGCAAGATCTTTACACCATTTAGGGCTTAGAAAGTCCCTTGAACCACGACAAAGACATATAGCTGCTGCTGCTGTTGGCATAGACACCTTTATCCAATTTCCCCTGTTTTGATACGACAAATCGCGATAATTATAGATACAAAACTCGTTTGATTGTTGTTGCTGTTGTTGATTTAAACTGCTGCTACAAACACTGACAGAATGGGACAGATTCTCTCACAGCCAGAGACCGAGAAGCACTCCGAGTCGGGCGGGTCCAGCAAGCTCGCGTACGCGCTCTCTGCGATGCAAGGGTGGAGAATCAACATGGAGGATGCCCACACAACGGTGCTAAGACTGAACAATGAAGGTGAAGAGGAGGAGGATATTGCCTTTTTCGGTGTGTATGACGGTCATGGGGGTGATAAGATTGCCCAGTTCACAGGTGAGAATTTGCACAAGATTGTCAGAGAGCAAGAGCAGTTTGTCAAGGGAAACTATGGGAAAGCTCTACAAGATGCCTTTTTAGCTGCTGATACAGCCATCAAAAGAGATGATGCTGTGAAAAACGACCAGAGTGGGTGTACTGCGACGACGGTGTTGATTACCAAGGAGAAGATTATCTGTGCCAATGCCGGTGATTCAAGAACAGTGCTCTCTGTGAATGGTGATTCCAAACCTCTATCTTATGATCATAAACCAAACAATGAAGGTGAACATGCTAGAATCTGTGCTGCTGGAGGGTTTGTCAACATGGGTCGTGTGAATGGGAACTTGGCTCTTTCTAGAGCCATTGGTGATTTTGATTTTAAGAAATCCCATGATTTACCCCCAGAAGAACAAATTGTCACTGCATTCCCAGATGTTATTGAACATGTTATTTCCAAAGATGATGAATTCGTCGTGTTGGCTTGTGATGGGATTTGGGATTGTTTGACCTCTCAACAAGTTGTGGAGATTGTAAGAAGAGGAATCCATGATGGGAAATCTCTTGAAGAGATTTGTGAAGGATTGATTGATATTTGTTTGGCTCCAACTTCTCAAGGATCTGGTATCGGTTGTGATAATATGAGTGTGGTGATTGTGGCTTTGTTACAGGGGAAAAGTTTGGAGGAATGGTATCAAAGTATTATTTCTAAAGAAAATACTCCAGTTTCAATTAGTTTTGAAGAAATTTCTAAAGAAATTTATAATGAAGAAGAACAACATTTTTTACAAAATCAAGACCAGGGACAATTTGGTATTCAAACAAACAACAACAATGATGATGATGGTAATTCTGAAGATATGAAGACTACATTTTCTATTCAACAATTATTAGAACATAATGTATTAACAAGTCAAAATGGTGTCTTCTATTTAGATTCTTCAAATTTATTAAACTCATTAGTTGATGCTAAAAATGTTGCAAATGATGATGATAATGAAGAAGAAGAAGCTCAACAAACAATCACAGAAGTTGATGAAGAAGAAGAAGAAGAGGAGCAAGGATCTAAATGATGTAATTATAATCATAATGCCTCTCCATTTCCTTTTTCGTTTATATTCTCATTATTAGATACTATACTAGTCTTTGCATGAAATCTATCCCTTTGTTTTTTTTTTTGATCCCAGTGTGTGTTTTTTTTCTTAACTTTCCCCTTGTTTTGTGAATTATTTCAATGATTACATGAAATCATCTATTATACATTATCACTATATTTGTTTTATCCTCTGTGTGTTAATCTATGCGTTCTAATCTTATGCTTTTATGATGAGTTTTACTATACATTTTAATGAAATGTCATTTGTATCTGTGTTAAATCTCTATTGTAATAAAAATGTCTACTACTATTTAATAAGTATAAAATTCATCATCATCATCATCAACATCCTCCACTTGGAACAGTTGTAAAGTATTCTCCCACACTTGTTGAGCAACTTTATCCACAGACATCTCTTTCAAATGTGCAATAATTTCAACAACTTGACCAATATGAACAGGTTCATTTCGATTCTTAATCAAAGGTGTAGCATTCTCGCCAATTAATGAAGTTATTGTCTTCTCAGGGTATAACTTATCATACTGTTCAGGTTTCACCACTGGGTATGGTAACAAGGGATCCATCTTGACAGGGGTTTTGTCATTTTTCAATTGAGCTAGGGATAATTCAGATGATTGTTTGGTTAAAACATGAGGATATGCCTCGTTTGGGTACGGTGTCAAGTACTTATATCCGGTATGAGTCCTCTTGATCTCACACCAGGGAGCATCTGTCTCCACCACTAGCTTGTCCAATGGGATCTGTTTAACCACCAACAAGTTATCTTCAGTTTTCAACGAACATCCATTAACACCAATATAAAACCCCAGTGCTAATAATTTTTGCAATTCCTCTAGAGTGCCCGTGAATGAATGCACCACTCCTCCCAGGGGCAATCGTGACAGATACGGCTCTATAATCTCAATGAAATCATCATTAGCAGCTCTCATATGAAGAAATAAAGGTAATTGAACCTCTACTGCTAAATCCAACTGTTTCTTAAAATACTTTTGTTGATCTTCCCTTGCAGTATAATGCAACCGATCATAATCCAGTCCAATCTCTCCAAAGGCCTTCACTATCCCTGCTTGTTTCCCCGAGAGTGCCAATTCTTTCAATTTCTTCAAATATTCATCTTCATCATCACAAGTAGTAATTTCATTCACTGAACATGGATGAACACCAACAGTGGCATAAACACCCAACCCACTCGCAATATGCAAAGTCTCCTCGCTCTCTTTCAAAGATGACCCAGTCAACAACATTCTCCTCACTCCAAATGTCTTTGCCCTTAAAAAAACATCTTGAATATCTCCCCGATGACGTTGTTTCCCATGATAATTCCCCTGGAACATCAAATCTGTGAAATTCACACCAATGTCGAAATACCTGCGACTTGTGGACATTGCCGCTCTGAGATTGGTCTTGGTGATTCGGAACAGCTTGAACGAGTTAAAAACACAAAAAAGAGACAAACATAAAAGAAGAAGAGACATAAAGAACAAGACTTTACAAAAACATATGGTGTATGGATGTAGAAAAATTATTATGTAATTTATTATGTAATAATATACAACATCCAGACACCAATTATATTAAAGTACTGTACCAAAGTCCAGTGTTATACGCCTATATAACAGCTTTTATCAGAAATTGAAAGCAATTCTCGTCCCTGTGCTGGGTTGTTTGATGCCCGCACTCTGAGCTTGACTCTATGTTGCATTGATATTTCATCACCTAAAAGAACCAGAGTTTGATACAGTGCTATATACAAAAGTCTGGCACATTTGACTGTGCAATCTGCTATCCAATCCAACTAAAAAAGATACAGAAACAGACTTGAAAAGAGACAACCATGGGGCAAGAGTGAGCTCCATTGGGTTAGCCGTTCGGAAAACAGCCAATTGTTATAACTATCGTCTGGACTGTAAATAGTCCCAAATACCGAACAAAATCAACAAACATATAATAAACATATTTGTGAATTGCAAACTCAGAAACTCCAAATCCCAGAGACACAGAGGACATGCAAGCGAGCAGAAGACATCCAACAAAACCAACAGTGTAGCAGCCCTCATTTAGCCATTCAAACATAATACACAACAGCTGATAAAAAGGCATTCATAATAAACACCTCCATCATTGAAAAAAGCACAAAATAGGCACTGTCGTCTGTTCAAAAGCCAATGTGGGAGAGACACTTTAGGCGGGAAATTCTGTTCTCTGTCCAATGAGAAAAAACCCATCATAATCATCATCTGTAGAAAAGAAGCTCCAAGTAGTGAGTTGGTAAGGGATTCTCACTGTGATTTCCACGTGTGTGGTGGGAGACTTTCCCCAAAGCATAGAGGAGACGCCACAAGGGTCGTCTCTTGAGTAGGCTTCGGTAACAATTCTTTGCCCATGGCTGTGAAGAAGAAGAAGAAGAAGAGAAGAAGAAGAATGAAAGAAAAATTTTTTAAAGGTGGGAAAAATTCTCATTATATAGCATGGGAGCGGTAGGGGCAGCATGATATTGGGTTTTATTGATAAATTAGAGATTTTTTGTATGACAAGTGGTGGATATTATTGGATAATTGTGGATTTGAGGTGTTGATTGGTGATATTGTCGAGAATTACGAGGTTTTGGTGATTTTAGAGAGAGTTTTTAGAGAGATTGTTGTGGTTTTGTATGGGAAAAGTCATAATTGATAAGGACTGAAAAATCGAGAATAGAGAAGTTTAGAATAGAATAGAATAAAGAAGAAGATTGGAAGAGAATAAAGATTAAGAATAAAGAAGATTGAAGCTAAAAGATCAAAATGTCCGCTAACTACTGGAGCTCCACACAACGACAGCATTGGCAGTTCACGAGGCCTGGGTTGAAAGAAGCCCGGAAAGAGTTGAAACTTCTTGAGATGACAATGTGTGAATCACAGTTGATATCTAAAATCCCACTGGAATACGACGTTCATATGAGGATCTACATCCATTCTCTTGTGAATAAACTGGGTAGGAAGCTCAGTATTAGACAAATTGCTCTTTCCACAGCTGAGGTTTATTTGATGAGGTTTTTAACAAGAGTTTCATTAAAGGAGATCAATCTTTATCTACTCATCACGACTTCTGTTTATCTTGCTTGTAAGATTGAAGAATGTCCACAACATATAAGAACCATAGTATCAGAGGCAAGGAATCTATGGCCTGAATATATTCCACATGATTCTACAAAATTAGCAGAATTTGAATTTTATTTGATTGAAGAATTAGAAACTTATTTGATTGTTCATCATCCATATAGATCATTATTCTTGATCAATGATACTTTAATGGATTTAAAATTAACAATATCAAATGAAGATTTACAATCAGCTTGGTCCATTATAAATGATAGTTATGTTACAGATTTACATTTATTATTCCCACCTCATATTATTGCAGTATCTGCAATTTATATGACTATAGTTTTGAAATTCAATCATTTCCAACATTTACATAAAGATCAAAAGGATTCATCTTTGGAAAATTGTCAAATATTTACTACTTTTTTAGGTAATTCAAATATTAATTTGAATCAAGTTATAGAAGCTGTTCAAGAATTAATCACTCTATATGAAGTATGGGAAACTTATGACGAGTCGAGCTGCAAGAAACCTCTGGAGGCGGTGTTGCTGAATAGATGATGATATGATATAATGATATAATAACTATAAAGATTGTAGATGAATTATTGAAAGCTATTATAAGATACAAATCACATGACTGCACTAACAAATAAAACGTGACATATCACATGACCTAATGGTTTTTCTAGATTCAGATCTGCAAGGGCAAAAAAAAAAAATCATCAGGCAAAAAAAAAAAAAAAATAAATCGACACATGTTATCAAAAAGTATTTTCCAACCACTGATTTCTTTCCCTTTTCTTTTCTGGTTGAGATCTGGGTTTTTTACTGGTGAGATTAGCGGTGTTTGTTTGTTGTTGTGTCTACGGTCGTTATCTGTGTGGGTTTTGAGATTGATCCATAGCCCTTTTTTTTTAGCTCATTTTGACGCGTTTTGTTGACCTTTAAAAGTTGTTTTGATAATTGTTGTTATGATGTCCAGCTCGTTGGAGAAAAGTGAGACTTCTGTCATCAACAGACAGCTGGAGACTTCTAGCACCTCGTCTTCTGATTTCGAAGAGTCCACATTGACAGAATTGGATGAATCTTGTCATATTTTGAAATCCTCCACTACTACTAGTATGAAACATTCCACTATAACACTAAGGAAATCGTCCAAGATCAACAAAATAGATAAATACCAAATGGAGCTCTCGTTTCTGTTGTTGGCTTTTATATTCATTTTGGATAGATTCCCCAGTTTGAAACCATATACTCAACCTTTTTTACATTTACAATACAAATATCCAGGTTTGAATTCTTATGATATTGGAATCAATGATGCTTCATTTGTGTTGACTTCGATCCTTGTTGTCACTTTTATTAGAGCTTTTACCATTTCATACATTCTTAGACCTTTTGCCATTTCTATAAATATTACAAAGAAGAAGGCAGTACAAAGATTTATGGAACAAGGTTGGTATTTGATTTATTATTCGACAACATTTGCATTTGATTGTTATATCTATACGAATTCTGATTATTTCCATGATTTGGATAATTTATACAAGAATTGGCCTCATGATCAAATGAGTTGGCTGTTGAAATTTTATTATTTGATTACTTTATCTTGTTGGTTTCAACAAATTTTCACTTTAAACATTGAAGCTAAAAGAAAAGATCATTATCAAATGTTATCTCATCATATCATCACTTGTTCTTTATTAATAGGATCTTATTATTATTATTTCACTAGTATTGGGAATATGATTTTAACTATAATGAATTTTGTTGATATTTTTTTAGCAAGTGCTAAAGTGTTAAAATATTGTGGATTTCAATTGACTTGTGATATCATGTTTGGAGCTTTTGCCATTGTTTGGATCATTTTGAGACATGGTGTTTATAACTATTTACTTTATCATGCTGCTACAAAAGCTAAACCTTTAATGGAATCTGAAAGATGTGTTGAAGGATTGGATCAAAAAATATGTTTTACTGATAGTTTGATCACTGTTTTCATTGCATTGTTGTGTGGATTACAAGTGATCACTTTGCAATGGATGTATTTGATTGCCAAAGTTGTCGTTAAAGTGATTACAGGTACGGGTGCAGATGACGTGAGAAGTGATGATGAAGATGATGATGATGATGATGAGTGAAATTCTATTCTTTCAGTCCTTCAAGATATAACCAGTCTTTCAAGATATAATCAATCTTCATCTCAAGATAAAATCAATTTCAAAGATAAACTAGAACTAGCATGTCAGTCCATGACAATACAAAACTCCTATACTTTATTTATTATCAAAAAAACTCATAACTAATGGTATGATCATTCTTATAAAGATTATATGGCATCTAAACAGTCTCCATATATTATCCCATCTTGTCGTTTCCCTTGTTATTGTTAATATAAAACATTTGCTTTTGATCAATGTAGAAGTGTATAATATAGAAGAAACATCACTATACTATAAAAGAATTACTATCTATAATACAATGTTGCAAAAACAGAGGCAATCATCACAACAACACCCCAAACACTGAGCAGCAGACTCAGCACCTGGTGTCTCTGTGTGTCAAAGAGTTTATATCCAAACAAACCAGGTAAAATGAAGCAAATCATAGTGGACCCCGTGGCACCAACCAATGAGAGCACGAGTTCAAACGAAGAGACTGTCAATGCCAGTGTATAAGTCGCCAGTGTCAACAAGATCGAGATGACAAGGAACCTGTGGTCAGAAAAGGGCACCTCCACGTGATGAGACTCTTCTTCTTCTTCTGTTGACAACAAAGGCTGTGTCTCTGATGTTGATCTATGGAGGAATAAGTGTGTTTCTATCCAGTAGGCCATGTTGTTGATGGAGATGCGACACGGATGGAACATCAACGGGTAGCTCAGAGCCACCATCAAAGTCAGGGCACACTTGCCGATTTTAGAGCTCAGCAAATCAGGGTTGTAGTCCATGATGACATTCCCAGAAACATTGGATCCAAATTGCAAGTACCCAGACAATCCCACAACACTAAACAGAGTCCCGGCAATGACACACGCTGCGATGATGACGAGGTTCAACTGGGACTTGTCCTGGATTTCGTTCACTATGGAACAAATGTTCTGAGCAGCAGTAAAGGCAAAGATGATGATGCTAAAAGTTGAAAGACTCTCACTTATAGAATGAGGACTCCATATTCTGACTTCACCACGAGTCTTGGACAAATCATCATCCAAACAGGCATGTCCCACCACAAGAGCAGACATGTACGCCACAGCCACCAGAGCTATCAACGAGCCAATCTTCAACGAATCCAACTTTCTAAAAGATATCAATGGCACCGTGATCAACAAACTCAACAAAATCACCTGGTTTCTACTCAAAACATAGCCAATCAAGCTCGGGACCAAGTCACCAAACAACACCAAATAACTCAATGCCACTCCAAAACATTGGATTGCAATACTGAAATCAAATAACAAAGACAACTTGGGATACGTTATAGAACATAGGGTGAAAAAGGAAGATTCTCCCTTGATTTTGCGAGAAACTTTAGCCACAATGAAAAGACCATACCATGACGCAACACCAGCTAAAACAACAAGGGCTAAACCAGGAACAATCCCATTAGCTTTGAAAGAATATGGAATGGCCAAGAGACCGGCTCCTATAATCGTTTTGGTTAAATTTATAATTGATGATGCTGTGGAGGCCATTGTATTTGGTATTTTTGAGAGCTGAGAAAAAAGGGTAATAAGGGATCCAAAGAGCTGTATAGACTAGACGATAGACAACCCACCACCAAAATTCCCCATCAATTGGATGTTTTGAAATGGTTTATATGTATTAGAATTGTATGAGTATTTAATGGTGTATGGATGTTTTGGAGACGAGTGTATAGAACGGGTTCGCGTGTTTCAATGGTTACGCAGCCCTGAAAACTAGCACTATAAGATCAAATTTATATGGGACATAAATATAAATAGTTTTAAAAGAAGAAGAAGAGGATGGATTCACATTCGAAAGTGGGGAAACCACGGAGAGTAGCGCCTGAGAACCGGAAACGAGCAGCTTTCTCGTGCGATCGGTGTAAAGTGAAGAAGATCAAATGTAAAAGATCAAATAATACAAATACAAATGAACAAGAATTAAATTTTGATAAATTCCCCTGTGAGAATTGTTTGAAAGCTCAGGAGCAATGTCGGAATGTCATACCGAGACGGCGTAGGATCTATGGATCTTTTGAGAATTTAGGGATCCATTACCAAACGATTCTGTCATTATTTCAAGGTCTTTATCCGAATGTTGATATTAATGATGTTGATGAATTGATCAAATTGGGACATTCAATGGGGATTGAGATGGATGTTGATCGTAAAGACGAGCTGAAGAATATCGAGGTGGACTCCAAGATTTTGAAGCCTTTCAAACCAAGGTTCAAGAGTGAAAACCACTCTTTAAATAATGCAATTTTACACAATAATGGTGGTGAAGTGTTGACTAGTGCTACAATTGTGGAAAACCCAGCTAAGGATTCAGTTCTTTATGATGCTAGTGGTGGGTCTCACTACATAGGTGGTGCTGGGACTCCTACTCTGTTTGCCCTGTTGTGCAATATGTTGTTGAAGAGAAGTTCAAGAGAATCATTATCGTTCAATAGGGAGATTGTCCTGTTGAAGAACTCATTTGAGAGGAAAAAGGATTATACTAAAGTGTATGGAGAGCTATCCAAAGAGCCCAAGTTCCCCATCATTGGGTTTATTGCCAAAAGAGAAATTGCTGATTTATTTGTAATGATGTTTTTCGATAAAATTCACCCCTTTTATCCAATTTTTGATGAAATTGAATTCAAGAAAAACCATGAGTTATATTGGAACATTTTGAGATCTAAAGAGACCCCTAAAGAGCAACTGACAAACACCATTGTTGGTTGTATATATTTAGTATGGATTTTAGGAGCTAGAATCACCAAGGAAAGATCTCAAATTGAATTTGACGTTCCCAAAATTGATGAAGTTTTACAAATTATATTAACAGACGCTGTACTTGGTTCACATATAACTTCTATTCAATTCCTTTATCTCTATGCAATCCATTTACATGCTGAGAAAAACCGTGATGCTTCTTGGAATTTAATAGGATTAGCCATTAGACAAGCATTATCTCTAGGTTTCCATAAGACAATAATTGGTCATAATGAAACGTATCAAATCAGTTCACAAGTGTTTTGGTCGTTATATCAGGTGGAATTATCCTTTTGTACGAATTTTGGAAGAAATAGTACAGTTAATGAAGAAGATATTGATCTTAGATATCCTAATAATATCATAAATAAAGATCAAGGATTCCAAGATTATTATATCAAGAGTTTGAAATTAACAAGATTCTTATCAAGGATATTAAAAGAAAGGAAATGGACATCTAATCAACATCCAATATCATTGATCAACATTGAAAGAATGCTTTCGATGAAAAATCAACTATTAAACATTTATAGAGAATTTGAAATCAAATCATATGATGAAATTTCCACAGTTTATGAATATAAATTGAACTTGACATATCATCATTATATTACTGTTTTAACATTACCAGTGATTGCATATATCACTACAACGAATTATAAAATTCAATCAGATGAAACATTGTTATCCATTGTTAATACAGGATTACAATCAGCAATTACAATAGCTAAATTGAACAAAGTTGCAATTGAATTGGATTTCATCAAGATTGGAATCCCATCATATGATTTCATGAATGGTTATAATGCCGGATTAATGCTTTCTTTAATTTTCATTTATTTATCAAATCTTTCAAATGATTTATTACAATTAGAAATCCCTGAAAAAATTGATCATAATAAAACAATGATTTTAAATAAAAAAACTACTTTAGACCATATTTCTATGATTTGTGATTTGATGGAATTATCAAAATTAGATAAAACCACAATAAGAATCTATGAAATTATGAGAGGATTGTTGAATGATTTAAAATATGTTGAAATTCAAAATGATGATGAAATTGGAATGTTTGATAATTTCCATTTTGAAGGCTCAGATCAGTTGGTTTATGAGAGTTTGTTTTTGAATAATGATATATACTTGGACAATTGGATGTCCTTTTGATAAGGAAACTTGTATATACTATAATAAAAGATAATTTAAAGAATAAAATAAGGGGTTATAGAATGACAGAATTGATGTGCCAATTATAAATGACAGAATCGACGTGTCAATAAATATTAAATATCGCGAATATTACCTCTTTGAGAACTCTAGGAATAATAGAAATTAAACAAACCAGTGGGATTAAACAAGTTTTTAAAAGGCTTTGAAAGTTGTTTTTAAAGGGAAGGAACAGAAGTGTTTGAGATTTAAGATTTGTTGATTTTGATTGAAGTGAGAAGTTATAGAAAATTTGCAGAATAAATACTCATCAGAAGATTTAAAAGTAATAAAAAGGTATAAATATGGAGTTTGAAATGGATATAGAGGATACGAGGTCAAGCCGATTGTCTTCAGGTGTTCAGTACAGTGACGATGAGAATATGGATGAGAACGGTGAACAAGAGTTTGGAGATGAGTTTCAGAAAGAGTTTTTATTGGCAAAGGTGAAGAGAAGGAATGAAAAGGAGGTTGTGGTGGTAAGGAAAGGACTGGATGACGATGATGAAGAGGGAAGAGAAGAAGTAGAAGAGGAGAAAACTGAAGAGTTGACACCCCCAGAGAACTTCTCACCAGTGATTGGAGAGATATACAGATCCTCGTTCCCAAGGCCAGAGAATTTCCCCTTTCTTGCAAGTTTAAAGCTGAAATCGATATTGATATTAATTCCTGAAGAATATCCACAAGAGAATTTGGAATTTGTCTCTAAGAATAACATCAAGATATTCCAAGTTGGGATGAGTGGGAATAAAGAACCTTTTGTCAATGTTCCACATGATGTTATAACCAAGGCTTTAGAAATTGCAATAAATCCCCAAAATCATCCATTGTTGATCCATTGTAATGCAGGGAAACATCGCACTGGATGTCTTGTTGGTTGTATTAGAAGAATACAGAATTGGAGCTTAACAATGATTTTCGATGAATATAGAAGATTTGCAGCTCCAAAGGCAAGACCTTTGGATCAACAGTTTATTGAAATGTATAACGAGGAGGAGATTATCAATAGAGCTACACAGATGGGATGGCTACCTTTGAAATGGTGATTGAAAGATAGAATAATTATAAGATTGAATGAAGGTATAAATTATAAGATTGATTGAATATAAGTTAAACACTCCCCGAGGTGAAGAAGAAACGTTTCCCATGGATATAAGTATTTGTCATTGCAGTTGTAGTCAACAAAATAGGCCAAACCCTACCATATCTCAATCCATTGAACATTGATCTCCCATTAACAACCAAATATAAAGCATTCCAAGCTGTTAAAAACCCAGTACCACTTTCGACATCACCTTCAAGAATTATCCATCCACCAAGTGCCATTGCACCACTGAAAACCAGGGAATTTATAGGCGATGGACCGATCCTTGTTGGATGTTTCCATAGTTTGAACATGGATGTGTTATTATTACCAGTAGTCTTTATAGCTTGTGGTTGTGAAGTTATTATAGGAGTAGCAAGTAACATTGCACTGAATAACCATGCTGGATAGGGAGTTTGTGAATATTGGTACACTTGTTCTGTGATTGAAGCATCTTTGTCGACTCTGTGAGCGTCCTTGGTCAAGTCGTCTTTAATTTCTTTGATTTCCACCATTTTCCTAGTGGTAACTTGAAGGGTTCAATTGACGACTTTATTGCTGATGTTTTGACACTAAAAAGTTGCTAAAAGATGAGATTAGCATATGAGTTCGCGACTTTGTTGACATCCGCTTATTTCCGGTATAAATAAACAAACTACCAATTCAAATTCATAATTATCATAAATATCTTACCCGTCTAATATACACTAATGATACAAACCGAAATGAACAGTCAAAAAGCATAGGCTTATGATTATGATCTTTCACCTCTTAGTCTTCTAGCCAATTGGATGTCCTTCTTTTGGATAGTGACACGTTTAGCATGGATAGCAGCCAAGTTAGTGTCTTCAAATAGAGAAACCAAGTAAGCTTCAACAGATTCTTGTAAGGCACCAATAGCAGAAGATTGGAATCTTAAATCAGTCTTGAAATCTTGAGCAATTTCTCTAACTAATCTTTGGAATGGTAATTTTCTAATCAACAATTCAGTAGATTTTTGAAATCTTCTAATTTCTCTCAAGGCAACAGTACCTGGTTTATATCTATGTGGTTTTTTAACACCACCAGAAGATGGAGCAGATTTTCTAGCAGCTTTAGAAGCTAATTGTTTTCTTGGGGCTTTACCACCAGTGGATTTTCTTGCTGTTTGTTTGGTTCTGGCCATTGTTGCTTGATACAAAGAAAAGTAAAAACTCAAGATAAGAAATGTGGGAAAAAGAGATGTTTTTATAAGATTTCAAATAATGAGCGTGTCAGGGGAAATGTAAACAAAGAAGCGGAGTGCTGATATTTACACCGGTGCTCCGTAGTATAATGCTGTAATATAGCGTAAATACCAGTCCATTAGATATACCACGATATACGCACCGCTTATGTGTAAATGTGAGAATGACACATCACGCGTAAAGATGGGCACAGCTCCAGTTGTAAATCATGGCACAGAACGGTTATAGTGACTGAAATTACCCAATATACTGACTGAAGTCTGTGTAAACACCAGCACGACACGCTCCCATATTCTCTTCAAAATGTAAACAAAGCGATCAAAAGTATATAAACAGAGGGAATTCCTTTATCTCAGAAAGAAATCATAGTAATTCCCACTCTTTATCAAATATCATATAATAATCAACAATGTCTGGTAGAGGAAAAGGTGGAAAAGGTCTAGGAAAAGGTGGTGCTAAACGTCACAGAAAGATTCTAAGAGATAACATTCAAGGTATTACCAAACCTGCTATTAGAAGATTAGCAAGAAGAGGTGGTGTTAAACGTATTTCTGCTTTGATTTACGAAGAAGTTAGAGGTGTTTTGAAATCTTTCTTGGAGAACGTTATCAGAGATGCTGTCACTTACACTGAACACGCAAAGAGAAAAACTGTCACTTCTTTGGATGTTGTCTATGCTTTGAAAAGACAAGGTCGTACTTTGTATGGTTTTGGTAACTAGGTTGTATTTTAGGGTTATGTTTATGAGAATATGTATATTAGCAATCAACGGTAAGAAATAGAGTGTTGTAGTTTAATTATAATCTAATTCTATTAATTTACTATCTAATCTATGTTTATTATCTATATCTCCTTCTGCTTCTTCATCTTTGTCTTCTCCTCCTTCTCAAACTTCTTTATATCCACATTCTCAGGCTCTTTATAATCCACTCCTGTATACTCAAAATAATCACCCAAGAAATCATTATCAGTATCTTCAATGTCTTTATGACCAGATGGACATTTACATCTACAACCAACTCCCCAATCAGTTGGTTCATCAAACAACTTATCAAACATCTTGAACCAATCATATCGTCTTCTCATGATAGTATCATCATTGCTTTTGTTATAAGTCTTTGAAGGGATGTATGGTTTTTGATCATGATGATTGAATGGACAATGAGCAATTGTGGTATGTTTATAACCAAAATCTCTAAAGTAATGAATTTCTTTCAAATCAAGTAAAAATCCAATAGCTAATGAATGAATTGGTGCATCACCCCATCTTTCTTTATAAAATCCACCTTGATTTTCTAAAAATTGGAAATATTCATTATATAATTCATTATTCCAAAGATCCACTCTTGCAATTTCAAAATTTGACCAAAAATGAAATAAATTATATTCTTCATCATCAATGGCTTCTCCTTGTAATGTTGGTAATCTTGATCTATCCATAGCAAAACTTATCAATTCTTTTAATTGATCATCTTTTAATTTATCATCTGTTAACAATTCAGTCTTGGAACTCTTAAATTTCCTCACTATTTTTTGTAATTCTTCCACTTTAATCAATTCTCTAATCCTGGATTTTAATGACCAAATATCTTTTAAATTCTTATAATAAGTGTCAAATTTTTTATTATCCTTAATAATCATCTGCTTTTTATAATTCCATACAAATAATTTCCAACTACTTTTCGGTTTAATGTTTTTTTGTTTCATATAACTCTTTGTAGCTCTGAACAAATTGGGGATCGTCTCCACCAACTCTTTAATCATGATGGTGAATCCATACTTCTTCCCATGTCTAGCCATCTCTTTGAAAGGATCATAAGTGATATCACAGAAAAACTCAACATCTGGTTCCACTCTCCAATACCATTCATATTCACGTACTTTTGGATGTTTATAAAAACCTCCACTATAAAACCGACACATCTTATGATACGATTCCATTGACCCATACATGATCCCACGGTCTCCCTGTGTCTCAATCCCTTCTTTGAAAAGATCAGTCCTGGTTAAATCCTCGGGGAAATCCCAGATCTCCTTGTCAATCTGGGCAAATGTCACTTGACTCCTCGTGTTCCGTTGTACTTCGTCTCTGAAAGTCTGGTTGAACTCAACATCGTTCAAGAACAGCCATGGATAACCATACCACTGGTTGAACCTCCTCTCCAGAGATCTCATTGACTTCACCACGTCTTCTAGTTCCTGGTTCCGTGCCAGCATAATCAGTGTAGCATTCGCCCGTTCATACTGCCGTGGGTCCAGCGGTGGTTCCAGACACCCCTGGGCAAACAGCGCGTCACTCTCAGAAGGGTATAGGTGGTGACTCCGGGATTCCATCGTCTTAGCAGTGTCGATCCTGTGTTTTATCACCAAAACAACCATCAGCACCGTCATCAACAAACCAACAACAACCATATAAACACGCACGAACACCACACCAAGCCGTATGCGATGGTTCAGCAGTTTCACCAGGTGTCTCGGTAAAGAGCGGACATGCCGTCTCAGCTGGGAGAGCATACTACTGTGTAGAAGTTGGACACTTTTATAGCGGGGCTTCCACGGTTAAAGGTTAAAGATCTGGTAGAGATAAAGAGATGTCTTGATGTTTTTTTTTTTTTTTTTTCCGTGAGGGCAAAAAAAAAGGCTGAAAACTATGAACGTAGACTCCCTTTAAGGGTATTATGGAATCTTATTTCTGAATATTTGGATGAATGTTGAGACGCTGCCAGTAGTCTTACAGGTTTTAAAACGATTCTAGCCATTAAAGTTAGGTCACGTTAGTGTCATACAATATAGTTGGTAGAAAGACGACCACCATCATAAACAAATCGTTTTCCGGAATGAACAAGATGTCTTTAGATAGCATTTCACTGTGATAGAATACTGTGTTATATTACTTTATAACCGGGATCTACCCATCTGATACACACTTTTATCCACAGTACGACACGTTCACTCTGTCCTGATGGAGACACAATTTGATTATCGTAGACAACTACTATGAATTTCTATTTTTTTGTTATTATATTTATTATTACATTATTTCATTAAAATACAACACTCTAGCTCCTCTTGACACTCTTCATCACAGCTAAATCCTCATTCACTTCTTCATTCTTCAACCCATTAGGTGGCTGGTACGATTTAGAAGAATGACGAGTCGAAGGTTTCTCATTCTTTTCCTTCCCAAACAATATAGAACTCAAATCCCCAGTATCACTCAACCAGCTCTCATCAGCACTGGAATATTTACCACCACTAAGACCATGTCCAATCCCAATTCTTCTTCTTTTTTGACTTGCTGTGGAATCATTAGCACTCTCTTCATTAGCACTCGTCTCTGCATTCGTCGTTCCATTCCCATTATGGAAATTCCCACCATTCCCACCACCATGACCTCCTCCTCTTCTTCTCAATCCTCTTCTATCACTCAAATACCCCATCGCTGATATCGAATTCTCCTTGAGTGATTGTTGTGATCTTGTATTCTTATGAAACTCTGAAACATTCGTCAAGGAGGCATCCATGTTATACGAATGCGAATTGGCCATATCCAACAACACCTTATCCTCTTTCAACTGCTTGATCTGTTTCTCAAGATTAGAATACAACTTCTCCTTCACCAATTTAACCATTTCATCATGTTCTTTATTAGACTTCTCCACTTGTTCAATAAATTCATTCTCAGCCCTCTTCACTTGATACTCTTCCCAAAGCCTCAACCGCACAAGCTCTTGATCTCTTTCCTCTTCAAAATCACGAAATCTTTCCATCAATCTTATACTAGTCCCATTCTGAATAGAGGTAATCTCCTCTTGTAACTGTTTCAAAATCGTTCCATAGTGATAATCACGCTCGTAGAAAAGAGACTCGTCCAGCCTCTCCAGCTTGGACTGGATCATTGCCCGTTTCTTGTCTTTCTTGTTGATTGCTGGTGAATTTGTTAGTAATTAAGTCACTAAACTCCTCGAGAAACCTAGAAGCTTGTCCCATGCCAAACAAAACAAAGCTCAAGACACAAAACCACTCACATTCATGCGGCACAGAGCCGTTGTAGTACTGTTGTTCCATCTCCAATTATACTCGATTTGCAAACAGGAAATAACAACAAAACACAACCATAAATTTAAAACACTTTTGGATAATTTCTGTCCCAATTTGATAAATTTCCTGTCTCTGAGGATAAACAAGCCTAATCGGGAGGCTTTCCTAAAGAGGGAATATTCACTGGTTTTCTATTTTTTTTCAGCTTTGGCTTAGGTAAGCGATGAGCTCGGAACTCGAAATATTTATGTTATTCACATCTCTTCTTTGTTTTGTTTGTTTTCTTTTTATTCTTCAAGAGTGTGAGATGTCCACTGTCCAGCTGTTGATCAAGGACAAGACACTGATCAAACCAGTAAAGTCACAATTGGAGAGTACTAATAATCTTGATAAAAATACAAAGATTGTTTTCATAGATGGATATTCTGTTATCAATACAACATGCACTTCTTCAAAAGAGTTACCCATAGAAATACTGAATAATGATGAGATAGAAGTAAGGACTGTCACTAATACAGTGCAGAAAAGACAAACAGGAGATAATCTATCCTCTTTCATCATCAATTATCTTGCCAGTCTCAAGTTAGAAAACATATCTGAATTACAATCACACATCCCCAAGAAATATTCATTATATCCACCATTGATTCTATTATCCCCTAATACTTTTGATTCACAACCATGGGTTGATCTCTTCCAATCCGAATCCTTCAACAAAGAACAATTTTTCAATGAAATGCTGGAAAATTGCTTTTCTACACAATTCACACATATAGCCATCAACAAACCAATAATTGAACAAGATATAATGAGAAGACCTTTCAATATTTTACCAATCCGTGGTGATTTCGGTCCTGCCCCAACAGACCAACTATTTGATAATCCATCTCCACAAGATTTCCAAAGTGCCTTTTGGTGTTCTGTTGTACAGAATGGGATATGGCAAACTTGGGCACCTCGTTATACTATGTTTAGTAGAGGTAATATCAAAGAAAAAAGTCGAGTTTTAAGATTTAATAATGTTGATAAGAATTGGATTGTGGATATGTATAGTGGGATTGGATATTTTACTTTAAGTTATTTGAAAAAAGGTGGGAATTTGATTTGTTTTGAGATTAATCCATGGAGTATTGAAGGATTGATTAGAGCATTGAAGAAAGCTGGATATAGTTATAAACTTATTAGACATGATGAAAAAGTGAGTTATGATGAAAGTGTACGTGCATATGTGTTTCATGAAAGTAATGAATTTATAAATGAAAGATTAAAACAATTAGATCAAGTTTTAAAGATCACTCATGTTAATCTTGGATTATTACCTAGTTCTAAACCAAGTTGGTCTAACTCTACCAAATTAATACAAAATCAATATAATTCATCAAATGAAATGATTTTACACATTCATGAAAACATTGAAATTGATCAATTACAAACATTTATGAATGATACTAGTGCCATTTTAAACAAATTTCTTTCATTAAATGATGCATCAACAAACAAGTATGATGTCAAACCTTTGCATTTGGAGAAGATAAAGACTTTTGCACCTGATGTATGGCATATCTGTGCAGATATCAAAATCAGCAAAGATTGAGTCTATGTATTCTAACATAAGATGGAGAAGAAGACTATGAACCATACAAGATCATAGACTTCATGTCTGATTATATAGAATAAACCAAAATCAAAGAGAGTGAAGAAAACAAATGAAGTCAAAAGTAGCCGAGTAGAAAAGGAATAGACAGTCAATCTTCAACTGGACCCCTTATGTTCATATGGTTTGGTGTCTGGATGTCTCTTTAATCTCTCAATTCCAGCGTGCTCCAACCGGCACGTTAAAAAACGCTAAAATTTTGACTTTGAAATGCCGGCTTGGCCTTCATCCGAACACCAAAGCGGGAAAACGGTTTTTTTAGAAAAGAGAAAAGAGGCCGGATTTCCCAAGAGGTGGATATCCGGTCTGTATGTCGATTATTTTCATTTTTATCATCATGAATATTCAAACTTCCGATAAACAGGAGGGTCACAGGGTTTTTTTGGGGGTAATTCTTGAGCTTTTGAAGAGAGTTATTTAAATCTTGGTAATCTGGACATTTGAAACTGTGGTGTTATTGTGGGGATTAATTGTGTGTCATTTCCCCTTGCAGTCCTTTAATAGTTCTTTTTTGGCCCATCATCAACAAATCTTATCGTCTGCTAATACTATAAGCACGCATACTCTCATCGGACTTGCTTCATATTCAGCAAGCCATCGCAACCTCAACATTCTCTCTAGCGGTCTGGAACCATCACATAGAAAAAAGAAAAATCATGTCCAGCTACCCTCAGGACCATGCTCACAACAAGGTGAAGAAAGAGGAGACATTTGACCAGTATCTGAATTTCTCAGCTACGAACTCTGAGCTTGACTCACCTGCCATCGCACAACCAATGGCGACATTCCCCGTGCTTCAACAATCACAGACAAATACTCAAACTCAGCGGAATCTTACACGTCCAGTGCCAGGTTTTAAAACAGACTACAATCTGGAGAGGGCTGCTAGTTCCAAGACAGATTTGAGCTCCAACAGTGCGACTCCACAACCGCATTCTGCTCCTCCACAGTTACAAGTTCAACAGATTCAACAACAGCAACAACAACAACAACAGAATAATCTGCCTGGAGTTTCTCAAGAAGATGTGGCTCTGTTTTTGGATGAGCTAAACTCTTTGAACTCTCCTACAAACACTTTGCAATACAATCAGAGCATGAATTTTGAGTTCACGAATGATTCTAACAGTCCACAGTTCAATCAGAACAATACTCCCACACCACCTTTTATTATATCAACTCCTCCACAGGACAATTATTCTCAGGAACAAACAACCCAGTATCAATATCCACTTCAACAACAACAACAACAACAACAACAACAACAACCAACGATGCCTAATGAATTCAATCTTTTACAACAAGAGAGTAATTCATCCAATTTTTTACAACCTGATTTCCAATCAAATTCATTTCAACAACTACGAAATGTTGGATCAAGCAGTGCTTTAAGTGATTTATCATCAGTGGAGAATTCACCATACTTGTCTGCGTATTCCCCCTCTGGATTCGAAGATGATTTATTATCAATTGGGAATGAACCTCATCATCATCATCATCAACAACAACATAGTAATATTAATAATAATAATAATAATGGACATATTAGTGCTACTAATAGCAGTCAATTTTTGGATTTAAATTTCAGTCCTAATGATTTAAGTGAACCAAGTGAAGTTGATTTATTAAGTACACAATTCAATGGATTAACAAAGGAGAATTTACAACAGAATAATTATCATCAAACTCAATCCCCAGTGACTATATCAATTGAAGTTGCACCTGAAGATTCTACAAAGAAGACCCCTTCTTTATTCAGTTCAAATAGATCATCTCCAAACAATTCTCCTGCACATTCAAGGGCCAATTCCAATAATTCTACCCATATGAAGAGTGGTCATTTTGCTAATATGTTATCTGTTGATGGTTCAAATAATAATAACAATAATAGTTCATCGAATTCTCCTATTGATCATGATTCCCTTTTGAAACCCGATGATGGACAACATCAACAAATGAGACAAGGACGTCAACGTCGTCAATCGAGGTCAAGATCAAGATCAGGGTCTGCATCTAGAGAACGTTCAATATCAGCTAATCGTGAAAAGATGCTTGAACTGGCATCACCAAACCAATCTAATAAAAGAACACAGAAACATCCTTCGATATATGCATGTCATTTATGTGAAAAAAGATTCACAAGACCATATAATTTGAAATCACATTTAAGAACACATACAGATGAACGACCATTTGTATGTACGGTATGTGGGAAGGCATTTGCTAGACAACATGATCGGAAAAGACATGAGGATTTACATTCTGGACAAAAAAGGTATGAATGTCGTGGGTTTTTAAGAGATGGTGTGTCACAATGGGGGTGTGGGAAGAAGTTTGCCCGTACTGATGCTTTAGGTCGTCATTTTAAGACTGAGGCTGGTAAAGAGTGTATAAGGCCACTGATCGAGGAGCATGAGCGAGAGGTGAAGGAACAGGAGCAGCACGGTGGTGGTGGTGGTGGTGGTGGTGGGGGTCTTAGTATACCGAAAGTTGGATACAATGGGGGAGAAAGACCGTTTCCGGAGCAGATCTATACCCAGTTTCCTGCCTTGTTGTATGGATCGCAGAACAACAGTGGTGTTAGTGAGGTGAGCGATGTGGAGTGATATGTTTATGTCTTTTACGTTCTCTTTTATGTTTTATCTTCTATGTCTCTTTCTTGTTTCTATTTCTTGTTTCTACGTTTCTTCTATGTTTTTATGTTTATGTTTATGTTTGTATTTTATGTTGATGTTTATAAAGTGTTGTAGATGTTGCCGGAAACAAAATGTTTATATATACAAAAACACTGAAAATAAGCTGAATCTGGAAATAAAAGACCAAAACCCCACTGAAAGAGCAGCCATGTCTTTGGATCTGCGAGAGGAGGACAATGTGAGTCAAAGAGAGACAACAGGACCCACAACTTTGTACTAACAACAACAACAATCCCAGGTGGTGAACAGAGTCTCAACTTCGTTCAAACAGGACAAAGACAATGTCAATGACAAAGATCACACAACACTGCAACAACTCGAAATCTCTAAATATCAAATCCTCCAAACACACTCACTAACACACCTGCAAAACGTCCTGAGTTCGAACTCCACACGCGCCGTCTCCGTGCCAAACATTGTTGTCGAGGGCACTGAACAGTTCCGTGATTCCTTTCTCGTACCTCATCTCCAACCACTCTTGAGTTCCACCAATGTTCAAACTCTTTTCCAATCTCTGGATGAAGTGCACACAACACTGTCAAACTCCGGTGCCATCTCTAATTTCCAGATATCTTTAGACACATCATCACCTTCTGCTCCATCTCCTTCACCATCAGCTATAAATGTTGTTCCTAGATTGAAACTTTCTCCAATAAAGAAATTCCTGGCTAAGACAGGCACAAACGTTGGGAACGGTGAAGGAGACGGGTACATCACTTTCCAATGGCGGAACATCCTTGGTGGCGGAGAGTCCTTGATCTTGGATGCCACCACGGGGACAAGAACAAGATCATCATATTTACTGAATTTCCAATCACCATTTTGGAATTCAGTCAATTGGAAATTCGACACGTCAGTATATGCCACGAGTAGAAACATTGATTGGTCAAGCCATGAAGAGTTGTCAAAGGGGGTGAAGAATAAATTGATCAAAGATAGAGATGGTTTCCATCAGGAATTCAGTGTACAAAATGTGCTTAGATCAGTAAGGCCATATGAAGGTGCTAGTTTCTCGATGATTTCACATGCTGGTGATGATTTGAAAACAAGTATAAGTTATGATTTGAGTATGGATTCAAGAGATGATTATGTTTTACCTACAAGAGGGTTTTACACTGGGTTGAAGAATGAATGGGCAGGATTATGGAAATATAGTACATCAAATTTCTTTAAACAATCTCTAGAGTCTACATGGGCTACTAGTTTCAATGATAAGAGAGATATTGTGAATTTATCCATGAGAGGTGGGTGGTTATATTCATTGAACCAAGATTGTACGACTCATTTATTGGATAGGTTTTATTTGGGAGGACCTAATGATGTTCGAGGGTTTTTCTTTAATGGATTAGGACCAAGAGATTATAGAGATTCATTAGGAGGAGATGTGTTTTTAAGTGGTGGATGTAGTTATTTCACCAAATTCCCATTTGTTAGTAAAAAAAGTGGGTTTAAATTACATTTTTTCAGCAATTGGGGTAGTTTAGTGACATGGGATCATAATGAACCTTTAAGGGAAATGATTGATGATTTGTTGAAACCTTCAATGGGATGTGGTGTTGGTGTTGTGTTTAAACATCCAGTTGCGAGATTTGAATTGAATTTTGTATTACCTGTGGTTGTTCATGAGAATGATGCCCTAAGAAAGGGATTTCAATATGGTATTGGATTGCAATTTATGTGATATACCATACAACTTGTATATAATGAAAGAATAGACATTCATTTCTTTTCATTCAACTTTATCCAATTTTGATGTTCTTTAACAACAGCAGGGACAATAAGACTTTCAATCTCTATAGATCTAGACTCTGAATCAGACAGTTTAAACCATTCTTCTTTACTCTTCGTGACAAACACCACTTCTCTCTTTCTAGACTGTAACAGGTTCCCAATCACCAATTGATGACAATATCTTTCCAAAGCTTGATGAGCCTTCTTCAACAACATATCTTCATCAGTCTCCAATTTAAAACTCGCAATCATGGCACCAGGGGCCCAACTATCAACAAGTCTTCTCAAGAATTTCGGCACAGGATCTAGGTTGACCACTAGTTTCCCACCATTATGATCCTGTGCTTGGATTTTATGTTCTGGTAATCTTGACACTGGTAAGAAGAAATCCGAAACAGCAGCAGCGAGATAGAAAAGAGCATTTGTCCCCAATGAGTTCAGTTCCTGTGCAATGGCTCTCAGGGAGAACAAATACTGGTTCACAGTGGTGAAAGGTAAGATCAATAACAAATTGTTGTCCTTGGCATATTGATATTGTTTCCATAGTTTTTGCATCTTTTGCTTGTATTCATCAGCAATCACGAGTTCACCAGTAGTGGGACTCTGAGCCATGTAATCCAAGAAGCAGTTCGTAGTATGGCTGTAGTGCCTAGAGTATGGCAACAAGGAGAACTCTCTATGCAAGAAGATCACTCCATATCCTTGTTCTAGGAAATATTCAGCAGATGTTGCACCTCTTGTTCCAGCACTGAAATTATCAATAAATCTCACCGTGTTGTTCTCTAGGGGAACAGTCGTGCCTCCTGATGTGACAAGGACGACTTTCCTTTCAGTTTGACGATAAATATCAATGAATTTCCTAGCTTGTTGTGTTAAATCCTCGAGATATTCTGGTGATTTGTTGGCATCGAAATAGTGGGCCTCGTCTTCTTGGAGAGCCACGGGGAAGTCTGGCACCGTGCGGTCTATTGCTGTCTCTGGTGGTGGCTGGGAGGTGTGGATGGGTGTCATAATAGCAGCTAATTGATTGTACAATGACTTGTAATTATACCTTCAATGTTTATGTCTTTTAATTGTTGAGTAAGACTAAAAATTCACGTGACTGCTCCAGCGAAATATGTAAGAATTCCAGGATTGCCCAAAACGGAAGTCAACCTCCGCTGTCGATAAGAGCCGCACATTCCCAAAGCTGGAAAAAAGTGCGTCCATATTTCAAAACAATAGACAGACACGCCAATTTGCAAAGAGTTTAAATCTACAAGGACAATTGCCCACTTTTTTTTAAGTCAAATCTGGACAAAGGACTTTGAACCCATCGCTTCCTACACCGCACGTCTGTCTCTGCTTTTCTGTCCCGCAGTGGTGATCCTTTTTTGGTTTTTTTGTCTTTTGTTTTGCACACGCGTTGTTGATAATTAAATACTCTCATATTGTTGATTTATACAATTCAAAAGAGCTCAATTGTCCAAGTTTTGTCTGCTAAGGATTTACACACTCTTTCTCTCTGATACCACTGTGGATCCTGCCATTCTTTTACCGGATTTTGAATAATTCCACCATCACCACTACTACTACTACTACTATTAAATACAACTGCACACTCTCTACGATGAGCACAGAGGAATCCAAACAAGAACAGCCAGTCGTTGCTGAACAAGACGGCGAACAACAACAACAACAACAACAACAACAACAACAACAACAACAACAACAACAGCAACAACAGCAACTCAATGGCACAGACCAAGACGGCGAACAACAACAACAATCCAATGAGTCCATAGAGGATGGTAAAGAAGAAACTCAACAACCAGAAGTGACCCCGGCATTAGCTGCTCAAGGCGGTCGTGAAGTTTCACACAAGATTTTATACGTTGGTGGACTGACTAGAAATGTTACTGAGGAGAACTTGAAAGAGTTGTTTGGTGGAGAAGCTGTCACTAGTGTCAAGATTTTATTTGACAAGAATCGTCCTGGTTTCAACTATGCCTTTGTTGAATTTGAGAATGAACAACCAGCAGAAGTTGCCTATCAGAACCTAAATGGTAATATTGTTGATAATTCAGAAATCAAGATCAATTGGGCTTATCAATCCCAACAGGCCAAGAATAATCCAGAGGCTTTCAATGTATTTGTTGGAGATTTATCAACAGAAATCAATGATGAAAGATTGAGAAGTGCGTTTAATAAATATAAATCCCTATTACAAGCCCATGTCATGTGGGATATGCAAAGTGGGAGATCCAGGGGTTATGGATTTGTATCATTTGAGGATCGGAAAGATGCAGAAGATGCAATGAATACAATGAATGGTGAAGTCTTGGCTGGAAGAGCAATTCGTTTGAATTGGGCTTCTCATAAACAACAACATCATCATCCAACTCAACATAATGGATATCATAAAAACATGAATAATGGATTCCATCATCATCATCATCATAATCATCATAATCATCATCTTCATAATGTTCATATAAATGGTAATAATGGATTCCAATATGCTCCACAAGGTGGTAATGGCTTAACGAATGGTGGTGGTAACAACAACAACAACAACGGTGGTTCTCCTCTTGGATTAACCAATGGAGCAATTGGCTTGAATGGGAATGGGAATGGTGCCGTGTCAGTATCAGTACCACCACCTTCATCTTCTAATGGGTTAATGAATGGTACACCAAACATTTTAACTCCACAAACCTTTGAAATGGTTTCTAGAAAATCTCCACAATGGCAAACCACTGTTTATATTGGGAATTTAAACCATTATACAACTCAGGCTGATTTGATTCCTTTTTTACAAAATTTTGGATTTATTGTGGATTTAAAAATTTATCCTGATAAAGGTTGTGCTTTTGTTAAATATGATTCTCATGATCGTGCAACTTTGGCAATTGTACAATCAAATGGAATGATGTTCAATGGGAGACCTTTAAAAACTGGTTGGGGAAGAGATCGTCCGAATAATTTACAATATCAGAATTATGGTCATATTCCTTATGGTCAAGGTCGTTGAGATGATTAGTTTAGCCCAATCATTAGTTGATCAATTGATTGATTGATTGATCAATAATTAAAGATGATCTATTGAAACTATTAATTAATATGGAATCTAATGGTTTTTGTCTTTGTGTGATATTTCTTTCTATCTTTATATTGTCTTGTCTTTGTCTCTATGTTAATTTTTTATCTTCTTTTCACTTCGTTGTTAGAGACTTTAATCCTAGGTTTGTTTTAATTGTTATCACCATTGTTGTACTCCTCCCCCTTTTCTTTTCTTTTCTTTTCTTTCCTTTCTTTTCTGATTTATCATAGTTGTTCTTATAGAGCGTCATTTCAGAGTAGAGCTTGATGATGCAGGATGAATGAATGGAGTCTGTGTGCTGAATGTAGATTATTTTATTATTTTATTATTTATTTTTATTGTTATCCACAGTCAAACATTTAGAATTACCCAATGCGGCAATCTAGAATATTTATAAACAAAGAAAATTTATATACAAAACTTGTGAATTCTATTCTTTGTTGTTTTTTTGTTTTGTTTTGTTTTCTCACCAAAAAGGGCAGAAGATTGTGTGGTGTTCTGCTGTCTGTCTCTCCCCATACAAACAAGGCTCAAGCATAAGCAGCTCTTTATGGAGTCGAAAAAAGCTCAAACCATCATCATATTCTCGCTATTCTTTGTCTCAATTTGTGCTATAAACCAACATCAAATCAAAGTGTTTTATTCTTCCTACTTTGGCTCAATTGCAACTTGGAAAAGCGTCCTCGTTGCCCTTTTCGCCCTTTCAATCCCGACTCTGATCCTCACACAGACAAATATCATCAACAAGACAATGGAATTCATGAAGAATGGCCCACTGGGTGGCAGATCCCATTTGAGCTCGTCTCCAGGGCCGTCAAGATCGCTGTTCAACAGACGCAAATACAGAAATGTGGATGACGAAACGTACAACAAGGCCATGCAAAGAGGTGGGAATATCGGTGGGTTGGTGAACGATGGGAACACTTGTTTTATGAACAGTGTTATACAGAGTTTGTCCTCGTCAAACACGTTGCTGGACTTTTTGGAGCATGAGATGGTTGAAAGCGAGGCACAGCATAAAGATTTGAAGTTTACAAAGAGCTTGAAGACGTTGCTACAGAACTTGAATGCTAGACACTATGAACAAACGCATGATTACAAGACCACAGCCATGTTGAAGACAATGTCAAAATCTCCTAATAAGAACTTCCTCTTGGGGTACAATCAAGAAGATGCCCAGGAGTTTTTCCAGACATTGTTGAGTGAATTAGAATCTGATTTCAAGAAAATCCGTAATTTAGATCAAATCGGGTCTACAACACCAACAAATGTGAAAAATGAAGCTGTTTATAAGGATTCTTTACCACAAGATGCTAAATTTGGAAGTGATAAATTAGGTGAATTAGGTGATGTTTACATTCCAGCATATCAAATTGATCCAAATTTACAAGATGCTCAAGAACGAGTTTTCAAATTCAATTTACTCACACCAGTGGATGGATTATCAGCTGAAAGAATTGGATGTTTGCATTGTGGTGAAATGGGTGGGATCAGATATAGTGTTATAAGTGGGTTGAGTTTGAATTTACCTTCTGATAATTATGCTGCATTGAGATTGACCGAGTTGTTATCTGAATGGATCAAACCTGAAATCATTGAAGGTGTTGAGTGTAATAGATGTGCATTGAACCATGTTTTAGAATACCAAAAGGATCAATTACTCAAATTAGAAGAAAATCAATCATCAAATTATTTACAAACTAAATTACAAGAACGAATTCATGAAATTGAAACAGAATTACAAAAACCAATCATTGATGATGATGTTTTCAAAAAATTGCATACAAAGAATATGATTCAAAAATCTTCAAAATCTAAACAAATTTTAATATCTCGTCCACCTCCTTTATTAGCCATTCATATTAACAGATCAGTTTTCGATCCAATGACTTATAGAGTGCGTAAAAACAATGCACGTGTTGTTTTCCCATTAAAATTGAATTTGGATCCTTATGTTGCCGAACCAAATGATATAAACACTGATGCAAGAATGCCATTGAGTAAGAAGATGAAATCATTTGAAAATGAAGGTGAAGATGAAAAGGAATCTAGTGATTTGATAGAAGATGTTGTTGTTAATGGTGTGACTGAAGAAGATGAAGAAGTTGTTGAACAAGAACAACCTGAAGATATTGGATTTGATAAAGAGCCAGAAGATAATAATAATAATAATGATGATATAGAATTAAAATTAAATCCAAAGGCACCAGAGGAAGAAGATGTTTCAGATAGTGATGATGAAGAAGAAGGTGAAGAAATTTCCAAAACAAATTCTATTGCATCAGTGATTGAAAAACAAGATATTTCAGGTCCATTAGTTTATCAATTACGTTCAGTGATTATTCATTATGGGACTCATAATTATGGTCATTATGTTGCATATAGGAAATTCAGAGGGGTTTGGTGGAGAACAAGTGATGAAACCATTGATATTGTGGATGAAGATGAAGTTTTATCAGCAGATGGTGTTTTCATGTTGTTTTATGAATTGGATTCATTGACTCAAGAGTTGGCTAAAGATGAAGAAGAGTTTGCTTTGTTTGATAAAGTTGAGATTAATGAGGATGGATTGGGTGAGAGTGATGAGATTAATGAAGATAAAGAAGATAAAGAAGATGAAGATAATGAAGATAAAGATAAAGAAGACGAAGTTCAACAACAACAGGCACTACAGATGGCTAATCTCTGAACACATAGCATAATATATATATAAATCACATACTAATACTCTGTAGTTGAAGTGTGCATCACTAAACCAAACAAGTAGAAGAATCACCAACTAACTTGTATATGGCCTGTGATGCGAAATAGTGACAATTTATTTCCCTTCCGCATTGTGATTTTGATAGGTGATTCATTAACAGCAAAAGTGATTTTCAGTTTACGTATAACCTTTCGGCGACAGGTGCGACAGGGAATGTTGGTGTCTAAGAATTTCGCAAAAAAATGGGCAAATCAAGCATATCCAACGAGGATTCAATCTAACTGAGGTATAAAAACCGTATTCTTGCCAAATAAAACAAGAAAGAAACTGCCTTAATTTTCAAATTTCGTCATAGTTTTTATATGGCAAGCAAATAATCTCCGAGATGGTTGTTATATCCGACACCCCGGGATATATATAAAATCAGCAAGTTTCATTCCATAAATCTTTTAATCTTTTTGTAAAAAACTCTCTTTAAATTTCAATTAAAACAGTCAATTAACATGTCAGACGTTAAGAAATACTCCAAGGACAATCCACCGGAACTCCCAGCTGGTTGGGTCGCTGTTTGGGATGAAGAGTATCAGACTTTTTTCTTTGTCAACAAGGCTACACACGAGAGTCAATGGGAGGTGCCAACACAAGCGATCCCACAGGATTACGAAAGACCTCCAACTACAACACCACCACAGGAGGTTAAGCAACAGGTGCAACAGGTGGAACAACAGCAAACACAGGCACTCAGTGGTGAATCCAAAGACGCCAGCACCGGTTCAGGGGCTCAGTATTATCAGCAAGGTAATAATAACTACCCACAACAACAACAACAGCAGTACCAGCAACAACAACAACCTACTTATCAACAACAAACCACACAACAATCATCCTCTTCTTCTTCAGGAATGGGATCGAATTTGATGTCTGCTGGTGCCGGTGCCATTGGTGGTGCATTGTTGAGTAATGTCTTTAGTGGACGTAGACATCATGGTGGGATGTTTGGAGGTGCTAGTTCTATGTTTGGTGGATACAATGGAGGTGCCAACTATGGGATGGGCCATGGGATGGGTACTGGTGGCTTTGGAATGCAACATCGTCCAGGTGGTGGATTGTTTGGTATGGGTGGAATGGGTGGTGGTCCTCCAGGTGGTGGTGGTCATCATCATGGTGGTGGTGGTGGATTTGGTGGGTTTGGAGGAGGTGGAGGTCCAGGTGGATTTGGTGGAGGTGGTCCAGGTGGATTTGGAGGAGGTCCAGGAGGTGGTGGTCCAGGAGGTGGTGGACCAGGTGGGTTCTAAAGTGGTTTGTTGTCTGTATAATTTAATACTCTTATTTCATACAATGTTTTGTAGTTCATTAGCTCTTTAGAGAATTAGACAACATCTACAACCAATACAGATGGAAACTTTATTAAAATATATCATTTAAAGAGCATACATTGCATCATTTAAATACATTTCAAGATATTTATAAAGCTTTTTTAGCGGCATCAGCTGGAGAAACCTTGTTAGCATTGTTAAATCTTTGTCTTTGTGGAGGAGTTCTAATTCTTCTGTTTTCTCTTGATCTAACTCTAACAATTCTAGCATGAATAGCACAAGAAACACAATAGTGTAATTTGTTGTATAATTTTGGTAAAGCATATTCAGAATAAACAGAAGCTTCACTCAAATCTCTGACAGCAGCAGCTTCAACAATGTTTCTGATGGACACTCTCTTGATGGCCTTGTCCTTTGGAACACATTTGGCACAGTTCAGACATCTGACTGGTTTGACGTGACCTCTACCCTTTTTGTTTCTACCGTTGGAAGCTCTCTTTTTTGGCATCTGTTATATAGTTAGTATTACTCTTCTTGTGGTTATTAGTGAGATCGATGATAGAGACTGTGATCATAGATACAAGATATCTCATGACTTTACAACTTGATTTTATCTCATGATTGCTGATTGAAAAATATCCTCGATTTCATTACTGGTTTCTATTGTAATCTCTTTTGACAATACTTTAAGAGTCTTTTATCCATCTCTTTGATCCCCTCCATCATCATTATCATCATTTCTCACCACTGCCTGCGGTACATACGTTGATTGATTTCTTGTTGTTGAACCAGAAAACTGAAGAAAGTGTGAGAAGATGAAAAATTGTTTTGATATTGAATGCCCAAACCCGCGCACTTCTCGAGACCTCGAAAAAAAAAACAGGTCCCTCCTCAGAGTGTCTGTAGCAATTAGCTGTGTGGCAAACGGTGTACGGGTGTAGGCAAAAATTCATCGAGAGTTGTTGTGTGACTGTGGAAATTTCAGACCAAAAAAAAAAAACACAATTTGAAAAAGGACATCCGCACACCACATGCAAAAACAGCTGTGTTTCCGCTCTGTAGAGAATCGAATGGATGGCTGTTGGAGTTTCTCAGCGTATACAAGTGGGCTACTCCCAGGATTACCGCATTGGGCAGTCGACCAGCTCGAGCCAATAATATCGTCTTCAAAAAGTTTTAACTGAAAAACATTCGAGCTTTTGTATGGGTTTGAGATCTTTTGTGACAGACTTCGAAGCATCTCTTAATAACAACAGTGAGTACGGGCAGTGTGTGGGTGGTCTTAGAGATAAACCAGAAGATATTATATCCTTTGTTCTTTTTCCCCTGTGAAAATACAATCTCTGGCTGTTCTGTTATCTAAAGACTTGATTTATTCTATTCAAAAAGATAAACTAACAATACTTATATTACAGATGTTTGCCCTGCGTTCCAGACTTTTTGCTCGTCAAGCAATCCCAACCATCCGTAATTTTTCCACAAGCAGAGTCTTCCTACAAACCTCTACTACTGCTACTCCAACTGTCAAGACTGCTAAAAACTTGGCTGAAGTTGAAGGTGGAGAATCCTTGATTGGTGAAGGTGCCAAAGATGGTGAATTCCCAACTGATTTACAGCAGGCTACTGGTCTAGCAAGATTGGAACTGTTGGCTAAATTGGAAGGTGTTGAGGTTTTCGACACTAAACCTTTAGACTCTTCAAGAACTGGTACTATGGCTGATCCAATCTTGGTTGATTCTTATGATGATTACCGTTATGTGGGATGTACTGGATCTCCAGCTGATTCCCATGATATCCTATGGTTGAAGCCAACCGTGGACCAAGTTGGAAGATGTTGGGAATGTGGTTCTGTCTACAAGTTGAACCCAGTTGGTGTTCCACAAGATGATCATCATCATTGATTGAATAAAGAGAGAAGGAGAGAAGAAGGGAATGAAGAGAATGAAAGATGAAGAGATGTTGGTTTTATTTAATGATTTATTATTATACCAATGGATATGAAGATGATGCATATAGATAATAGTGGAAAGAAGAAAAGAAGTTACAATAATCACATTCAATAAGGAGAACAACAGGGATGATTTGTTATGTCTGAAAGACAAATTCGATATTTATATAACATTAAACGTTTTACGTCATATGATTATTTGTAAAAGAGTGACTATATTTTGTTGTCTATATAAAAATGTCTTGAATTTCTTAGACTGATAAAGTTTCGAGATCTCGAGAAAATCAAAACAATCATTCTTATCTCGAGACATATAAAAGACATCTTTATAAGTAAACAATGACGAAACAAAAAGTGTTATTCATTGCTACTTTGGATGAAAGTCTTGATGAGTTTACTCAATTCTCTTCAGAATTTGAGATATTGGTGAGTTTACCTTCTGCCAATGAAGAAAGAATTAAAATAATTAACTGAATGAAAAGCGTTATCAACTTAGTACAAAAACAGATCTTATCAAAAGATTGCAAACAGATTTTGCAGACATATCAGCCATATACGGTGGATGGATGGGGTTTATGGGTCTTGGAGGATTGACAGATGATTTGATTGAATTTTTACCTCCAAGTTTGAAATGTATTGCAATTTGTTCAGTAGGTCATGATTCTTATGATTCAAAATGTTTACAGGAAAAGGGGATCCAATTGTATAACACACCTTCATTAGGAGCAGAAGCTGTGGCTGATACTGCACTTTGGCATATTTTAGAAAGTTTTAGATTATATTCAGTTTTCCAAACAAAAGCTAGAGAATTAAGTCATACGGTTCAGGCAAGAGATAGTTTACAAACAAAAGATTTCAACCATCAAACAGGTCAATTAGGACAAGTTAAAGATGAATGGCTTTCTTCTGCTTTCCCATTTGGTGAAATTGCAGGAGGAATTACAGTGGAATCTCCAATTGGGAAAAAATGTGGTATTTTAGGATTTGGAAACATTGGTGAAGCAGTAGGGAAAAGAGCAAAGGCAATTGGTATGGATGTTATTTATAATCAACGCAATGTTAAACCAAAAATTGGATATGAAGCTACTTATTACGAGGATTTAAAAGAAATGGCTAAAATAAGTGATGTATTGGTGATTTCTTGTCCAGGGAATGAACATACTAAAGGACTTGTAAATCAAGAAATCATTGATTCATTGAAACCAACAAGTACGATCATCAACATTGGTAGAGGAATGATCTTGGATGAATCCTATGCTATATCTCAATTAGAAAAAGGTTTTTTGAAATGGGTTGGAATTGATGTTTTCACAAAGGAACCCCTTATTGATAAAAGACTTGTTCAAAGGAAAGACGTTTCATTAACACCACATATCGGATCAAGTACAAAGCAGAACTACGATGCCACTGCTGTTTTTGCCCTTCGTAACATTTGGAGAGTTTTAAAAGGTGAAGAAGGTTTTAGTAGAGTTGTTTAACTGTCAATTTAAAGCTGTTCACTAAAATAATCCTGGAGCAAATCGGAAAACGTCATAGTTTTAGCCTTTTATTTACGCGAGAAAGTCCGGGGTTGAAAACAGAATATACGTCAACTTGTAAGAATTTGTATGCTTGAAAGGAAGAATACGGGGTGACTTGGAAATTTAAGAGTATGGGTATAAATAGGATGAGTTCTGCTGTTTTGGTTTGTCATTGGATCTCATTGATCTTTGATCTTTAAATAAATTAGTCTCTAAATCTTTCAGTCTTTAGATCAATCTTTCAGTCTTTCTTTATACAATATGACCATCAACATTGGCATCAACGGATTTGGGAGAATTGGACGTCTCGTGCTCAGAAATATCTTCAACAGAGAACATCAGGACATCAACGTTGTCGCAATCAACAACCCTTCCACAGACCCTGAATATGCTGCCTATTTGTTCAAATACGATTCGACTCATGGGAAATTCCAGGGCAAAGTGGACTATGACGAGGACAATTTGATTATTCTGGATAAAACCATCAAATTGTTTAGAGAATCAGACCCGGAGAATATCCCCTGGGGTGAATTGAAAGTGGATTACGTTGTCGAATCCACGGGGATTTTCAGAGAAGTAGACTCTGCTTGTAAACATATCAGAGCTGGTGCTAAGAAAGTCATCATCACTGCTCCGTCAACCACTGCTCCAATGTTTGTTATGGGTGTCAATGAGCAAGATTACAAACCGGAGATGGACATTGTCTCTAATGCTTCTTGTACAACAAACTGCTTGGCTCCCCTGGTGAAAGTGATCAACGACGAGTATACAATCATGGATGCCCTTATGACCACTGTTCATTCTGCCACTGCTTCACAGAAATTAGTGGATGGAACCTCGAAAAAGGATTGGAGAGGTGGAAGATCAGCACCGGGGAATATCATTCCTAGTTCCACTGGTGCTGCTAAGGCTGTTGCTGCTGTGATCCCAGAATTAAAGGGGAAAATCACTGGTATTTCTCTAAGGGTCCCCACTATAAATATAAGTATTGTGGATTTAACAGTAAGAGTTCAGAGGGAAACTTCTTATGAAGAAATCAAAGCCACGGTGGAAAAAGCTAGTAATAATGAATTGAAGGGGATTTTGGGATATACAAATGATTTTGTCGTTAGTTCTGATTTTACAAGTGATTCAAGATCTTCTGTTTTCGATGCTAAAGCTGGATTGGAATTAAATTCTCAATTTTTCAAATTATTAGCATGGTATGATAATGAATATGGTTATTCTGCAAGAGTGGTTGATCTTCTTACCCATGTGGCACATGTTGCTGGTGATTTATAACAATAGTTCAATCTCATCGCTAGAAATTGTTTGATTTGTAGTATCTTCAGCACACAGTTGAGGGGAAGAAAAAAAAAAGGGGCTTCAGTTGATTTCTTGATCCTTGATTAAAATCCCTATTTCAATAAAAGATCAAAAAATAACAACTTTCAAGAGTAGAACACAATCCAAAAGTTTCAAAAATTATCACTTCAACAATCCATTACCTGAATCATTTTCGTAATCAGATTAAAACTAATGAATTTATTCTCCCTCCTCTACTGGAGATAAATTCCTACGAAATGAATCATAATGGGCTCTGTATTTCTTTGAGCACTGTAATGATTCATGGAAATAAAATGAAAATATAACAAGACATTTCTTGGTGAAAGCAAAAGAAAGTAAAACTTATAAACCCATAACATCATGAAAAAGCAAAAACATAAAACACCAAACAATAAACTTTTTGTAACATCAAAGGAAAATTGATAGTTTTAATCATCTTGAACAATGGTTCCCTTTTCAGAAACGTAAATACCATCCAAAAACTTTCTAATATCTTTATTTCTAACTCTGCAAATTTGTTGAATATCAGCACAAGTTTGAGAAACATCTTCAACAGAATTCCCAGACAAGACAATTTCATCCTTTTGATTAGTAGAAAATTCAACATCAACACCTTCTCTCACTGGGACTAATCTAACTTGTTTATCACCCAAGAAATTTCTAATTTCAACATTCTTTTGACCATCTTTATCAACAGTGTTGACATTGATTGGGAAATGCGCATAAACATATCTCATCTTGTATTTATACCCCTTAGTGACACCAGTAACCATGTTAGAAATCAAAGACTTCACAGTTCTCAAAGCGGCAACATGCTTTCTATCACCATTATGAACAGTGATTTGAACTTGTTTGTTGGAAATCTTTTTAAAAGTAACATCAATGTGTCTTAAATTCTTGGTCAAAGTACCTCTTGGTCCAGTGACTGTGATGATTCTGGACTTGATGTTGACGTGAACACCTTCTGGAATGTCTAAAGTTTGATCGGTTCTGATGTATTTCATTTTGAATGGCTTGGTTTGTTTTGGTTCTGAAGAAGAAGAAGAAGGAGAAAAGGATGGGAAAGAGAATGAAAGAAGAAAAATTTTCACTGTTGTTGATTGGAAAAACGAAATTGAAATATTGGTGTTTGGATGTAATTATCATAATTACCTAATCAACACCCGAACATTTTATAAATCCGTGATGTTTTTGAGACAAAGGGACAAAGGGACAAAGGGTATCACAAGCCAATATTTACGATGGGGGAGAATGCTGTTGTTCTCTCAGCGGAGATCAGAGACGGTCTCGCGAAGGCGCGGGCTGTGCTGTATAGGGTAAAAGACTCTGGAACGGATCATACTAAACAATTGATAGATATCAGCAGTAATTTCCTATTAAATGCATTTATGAATGGTACAACAAACACTGATAAAGCTTTGAAAGCTAATGTTAAACTATAGTTGCGACAAGCTTAAGCTAGATTCTCAACTCAGAAGCCCCAATTAATACAAATTTTAAAAATTGTCTAACAGTTATTTTATTATTCAACTAAACTGACAATCAACCATATATATCATTAATCAATTAAATTTGTAGCCGTTTCATTTTTTACCTTGGTTGGCAACGGCAGCAGCACCGGCAGCAGCAGCTTCTGGGTCCAAGTAGTAAGATGGTTTAGTTGGTTGTAATTTGTCATCCAATTCGTAAACCAATGGAATACCAGTTGGAATGTTCAAACCAGCAATGTCATCATCGGAAATCTTGTCCAAATGTTTAACCAAAGCTCTCAAAGAGTTACCATGAGCAGCAATGACAACGGTCTTACCTTCCAACAATTGCTTGGCAATGGCATCTTGCCAGTATGGCAACATTCTGTCAATAACCAATTTCAAAGATTCAGTTTGTGGTAAAACAGCTGGATCAATGTCCTTGTAACGAATGTCATTGTTTTGAGAGAATTTAGAATCAGCTTCAATGTTTGGAGGTGGAACATCAAAAGATCTTCTCCAGGTTTTGAATTGTTCTTCACCGTATTGAGCCAAAGTTTCAGCTTTGTCTTTACCTTGCAAGGCACCATAATGACGTTCGTTTAATCTCCAGGATCTTTCAACATCCAACCAAGCGTAACCGGCTTCGTTAAGGGCAATGTTGGCGGTTTGAATAGCACGAGACAATCTCGAAGTGAATAAAATGTCTGGTTTGATACCGGATTCTCTCAACAAGACACCAGCTCTCTTGGCTTCAGCTTCACCAGTGGCAGATAATGGGACATCAACCCAACCGGTGAAAAGGTTTTTTTCGTTCCATTCGGATTGACCGTGACGGATAAGGACTAATTTAGGCATTGTGGTATAATTAATTTCAATTGACAATTCAAAAACACTGGAAATCAAAGAAAAGTATCGGGAATTCCGTTTTTATATACTTTTGTCCAAACACCATCATGTTGTGGCGGCTGAGAGATCACCAGGTGCTAAACCGGTAGGGCCAGTACATACTCTTCTATGGAAAACCGGAAAATCGACATGATGATGATATATATACGAGGGTGTATTAGGTAAGCATTACGGAGATTGGCGGACACCCAGACACCATTAAATTGTACCTGGGCCCTCGACGACGATTTGCATAGTTTAAAGATCAAATCTCACATAAATCTCTCGTATTTGGGCTGATTTGGCGTTCGTTTGTACAGTTACAAGCACAGAAGATAATGGTGGGCGTCACAAACACACTGATAATAACGAATTTGTCATTGGAGCAGCTCGATGACCCGGGATTCATTGAGACACTCCAGCAAGAGTTGATAACACATCTCCCCGTGACAGAAACTACGAAATTCATCATATTGAGGACTTTCAAGAGAGTTATCATCATATTCCAGTCACACAAGTCGTCATTGGCCCTATACAACGTTTTCAAGAGTGGGGTTATGAAACAAGAAGACTACACCATTGGATTCTCATTACAGGATACGATTGAAAACCCTTCAGATATATATTTGGGACTACCGAACAACTCTCGAATGTTCTTGATCTCACCTCCTGCTTCGCCGCCTGTTGATTTCGATTATGATCAAGTGGAAGAGGAACCAAACAAGTTACAAATCTATACACATGAAGACATTCAAAAGATGTTTTTGGAGAATAATCAAGAGTTGAAAGAACTATTATCTCAGAATCAATTAAAAACGAAATACTCTACACAGTCAAATACTCAAGAGTTTGCACAGAATCCAACGAATATTAATCATGAAATATATGATGACGAGAAAGAACTGCATCATCATGATACTATCAAGAAGTTATTTGCCAAGGAGATTGTTTTAAATGATAGTGATTCTCCAAATAAGCCAAAGATCATACTAAATCCTATTAATGGAGAGAATGATCATCTGATAGGGAAGGCTATTAGGAGCTTCAAGACTAGTTTGCCTCCGAAATCTATCTTTGATGATTTAGATGATGATTCGAATGAAGATCAGTGAGTTGGATCTTGATGTGGTATACTCGAGTTTTTAACCAGAAGATAGTTTATCCTACTAAATTTGGTTATAAATAAGATTAGTATAATCAAACATTATAAACTGAATTGAATTATATGACAAAACTTTTGTAAAATAATAAATTATTATAAAACAAATGATGCAGAAATGAAATTCAATTGCATTAATCGAAATAGTCGTTAAACGTTGAATCATAATATATTTCTCTAAAATAGTAATAAGTAAGGTAGTAACAAAAAAACTAAAATATGGAGCCTGTTCAGTATCACAAATCGAATAAAAACTCATCAAAAGACATCAAACTTGATCAAAATAAAACAACATCTCTCTTTTTGATGGGAAGATTTCAAAATAAAAGCACAAAATGATCAAGCAAAAACAAGGAATGGATAATTTCACATTTTGATAAAACGAACAAAATATTAGCAAAACAAAACAGTAACAGTAACAACAAGTAATATAAATAAAACTGAAATATAATGACAACAGTATAATAATAACACAGTAATTTTAGCACATTTTTCTTCAAACTTCTAATCTCACAAAGTAACAATTATTTGGAAAATAAAAAAACCTTCATAATCAATCCAACCCCTGAAAAAACAATACATATAATCAACGATCCAGTTTTTTTCTTTAGTGTCATTGGTATAAATAACCTCCAGTTGTAGTCTGTTGATGCTGCTGCTGTTGTTGTTGTTGAGAAGCACTAGTACCAGCATTACCAGAAGAAGTACCTAAATCTCTTTCAATTTGACCAAAAACTAAATTAACCAATTTAGCAACGTTATCAACTTCAATTGGAGTTTTTCCTAGTTCTTTTAAAATCCTTTGACGACTTAATTCATATTGAAATCTATTGTTATGATAGAACTGTAATGGATCCCAATTCGTACTTGTGGATCCACCTTGACCAGTAGCTGTAGATTGGTTTGGAGTTGGATTCGTTGGATTTGTAGGGACATGATTATGAGTAGATGCAGGATTTTCATTTTGTTGAAAAGAAAAATTGTTAAAAGATTGATATGGTAGAGTTCTTTGTTGATGTTGTTGAGGAGCAAGAGGTGTAGTAGTTGGTTGTGTTGTTGTTTCATAGATATTCGTCACAATTGGTGAATTCACAGCCTGAGAATAGTTGTAATTTGCACTTGAAGATGTAGCTTGAGGATCTTGTTTGACATCTTGTTTGTATGGAGGAGTTGAATGCTGTTGGAAAGGATGCTTCATGAGATTGTTATTGAGGGCCCATTCCTGTGGCTGTGGAGCATATTGTGGTTGCTGTGGTTGATGATGATGATGAGATTGTTGTGGATGTTGTGGTTGTTGTTGTTGCTGCTGTTGAGGAATCATGTTTGGCATCATAAAGGGATTCATCACAACCTGATCCTGGTAAATAAAGGGCTCAGACTGGGATTGGTAAGGAAGTCGCTGTGGGAGTGGTTGCTGGTTGTGCTGTTGGTGGTGATGCTGAGATGCTGGATCGGACAACGAAGAGTGCTGGGTGGTGTCATCAGTTGGCGTGAGAGATGTGTTTGAGTCAATGCTTGACTTGTAACCTCTCTCGGTCCTGAGTCTTTTTCTTTGGAGAAAGTCATTCTTGTAGTACTCTGTCAAAGTTGTCGAGTCGTTGATCATAAGACTATTGTTGTGTCTTTCAAGGAAACGGTCAACCCAATTTTTTCCCACTTTGAAGAAGTTTTCACCTTCATGTGGCGGTCTGTCTTTGTATTTCTCCTTCAGTAAATTCTCACAAACAAGCAAAATATCCTTCTTTGGCGGTATCTGCTGTTGGTTCATCGTGGCGGTTCTAACCATTTCCTGGATCTGACCAACAATGAGCATCTCCTCCTCGTTGGTGAATTTCTGCTGCTTCTCGTGGGAATTCCTCGTGTTCTTGAAGCCATGGATACGCCTGGAAAGCGTCGTTCTGCTCACTTTGTACTTGTTGGCAATGGAGTTGATCGAGGCGGACTTGTTGGTGGTGGCCTCCTCGACCGCTAGCCTGAAGCGCTCCTCACGCTCGTTGTACTCTTTCAACTTCTTGTCGGTGTAGATCGGCTCCTCTGACTGCGACATACTGCTTCGGCTGCTGCTGGCGTAGTAGTTCTGTAGTGGATGTTGTTGTTGTTGTTGTGGTTGATGACGATAATAATTCGACGGTGTTTGCACACTTTGTTGTTGTTGTTGTTGTTGTTGTTGTTGTTGCGGTTGAAGAAGGACGCCCGCGTAGGACAGCGAAGTGGGATTGGAGAAGTAGGGAGGGGCAGTCTGGCTCACCAGTTGCTGTGGGTTGAGAATGAGGGAGGAAATTGTGGTGGTGAGAAAGGGCGCCGGTGGTGGTGGTGAAGGTGAGGGAAAGTTCAATGCGACTTGGTGGTTGAAAATCGACTGGCTGGGAAATTAACCACAATTGCTGAGGCGGGAAGTCCAAAGCGTGTAAAATTTGTAGACGTAGCGGGTACTGAGCAGTTCTGCTAACGCTGTTGTAGTTTGGTTTCTTAACTGTCAATCGCAGCCCAAAAGTTGACAAGTCCAAATTTAATTTGGAGATCCCGAGACACTGGACACCTTTTATACAAATTTGATATAACAATCAATCACACGTACTTTGGAAACCATATCAACCCATAGGGCCCAGACCCTTTGCATCGTAGAATATGTAACAGAACAAAAGAAATCCCAATCTCACTCCCCTACAAACAATCAATCCACACTGTACCGGTTTAGATCCACAATTATGGGACCATTCTGTCATCTGCGCGCGAGCATATCGAACGCAGCTCAGTGTGCGCATTAGGTTCTGTGTGTGTGTGAATGTGTGTGGTTTTTTTTTTTTTTTGGCTTCTCTTCATTTTGCCTGCAGTTTGCGCTATACTGGGGCCCTGTTTGGTAGCTATCTTTGGTTGGGCATTGGTGGTCAATTTTGCTTTTTTGATCTAAGATTAGTGCATGATGCCTGGTGCTATCCTGCATTGCATAAAGTTTTCATTTCCAGCACACATAGTGCTGCGCAGTGTATTACGAGAGATGATGAGGCTCCCTCGTGTCCGTGGGCTTCGCTCACATTGTATTCAAGGTATCATTACACTTTTTTTATATAGCAATAAATCAATAGCAAAGCTCAGTTTGTACCTTCATAGTAGCAACGCTATCACGCTTATACACGTTTATTGCCCAAGGACAACAAGCATGACAATATCTAGACATTCTTGTTGCTCATTTATTGGGTGATATATGTGAACAACGCAGCTAGATGCATAAAAAACTGACTATCTCTACTATTTACCGGACAACAATTCCGCAAATCTATAACGGCTTTTGCGTAAATGAAAGTAGAGATGACCAAATAGAGTTAAGGTCACGTGGAATAACAGATTGCGGGTTCTAGATCCCTCTCTTTCAATGCGCTCTTTAAATAAGTGTCAGGCAATTGGAAAGCTGGTAAATAGTCTAAGGTGCTTTTTAAACGAATAACTGCAAACTTGTTCTAGTTTTCCCGCAGGCGGTGCTAAGGGGATTGTTTTTCTCGCCTCTCACCTGTTGGAACTTATCTGTCGGGAATTTGCGCCGCTTGAGTTTTCCAGCTTATTCCGTAAGTCTCCCCCGAATTAAAAACTATGATTTCGCTACGGGGGTGGATCAACACGCAAGAAGTATTCCAACTTGTAACTTGTCATCATCTCAACTATTTGCACAACTCACATCTTCGGACGCTGCCTACTACAGAAATTTGTAAACACTCATGTCAAATTTGCAAATGTTGATCAGAAATTGTCAAGCATAGTCTCGTAAATCTTTTTTTTGATCATCTCTCGGGTTTTGAGCTTCTGCAAGAATAAAAAAAAAATAACCATCCCTTCACACAAGAAAGAAAAAAAAAGCACACAATCTATCTGCACAGAATTCAAAAGCAGGCAACTCATCTCTGAGATGATATCTCCAAGAATAAGCCAATCACTCGATTTTGGAGCTCTTGTAATCTTTTTGATCTAGCACCTTTCAATCAGAGCTCAAACTTACCCCAAGTTTTCTTCAACTTCTACGTAGTACTACCATTAGTACGTGTCTTGAGAAAAGAAATAAAATTCCTGTCAAAGAGCAAATAAGCATAGAAACTTCTCAACCGAAAGATTTGCATACTTATCTCAAGATCAAAGTTGAACTCCGCATTTTTCTTGATTCAATTTGGTCTACACGAATTTCCAAAGGGCGGACCCAATGTTTTCGATCAGGCAGTTTAAGCGATAACCAATGTCTCTTGAGTGACCTTGAAGCACTGATAAATAATAGAGTAAACAATAAACGGATTCATCGTCGTATAAAGTTGCTAATCAAGAATCTAGAGACAATCATACGTCAAAATCAGTAAACAGTTGATACATATCTTGAAACATTGAGATCAGAGCTGTCAAATCCAAATAATTAGAATTTTGAGGTATCAGGGTACACAGCAAGCCTTACAGATTACTGATGCTTGGTAATTTTTCTCCAACCGGGACTCGGCAAGTACAGGCTTCCAAACTTTTACCATAACCTCATTTGAAGGGTCAAAGGATTAAAGGTATTCACTTACTTACTTCTTCATAGATGGATCTGGAATCTATTATAACTTGATGATGGCAGTAATTAAAAAGACCCTCTAATTTTTGAGTGGTAATCCATCCGCCATGCGCAGCACATGTACTACAACGGATGCTAGTATTCGAATACGAGCAAAAGCCGTTGCATCAAATCAGAAATGAAGCCTGTAAGTAATGGACTATGGAACTATCACAAGGTAACTGTGCTCTGTAATGGAGCAAGAAAGCCAAAATTAACTACAATTTACGCGACCCAACAAAATAACTGTTAATATTGATGATTCTTGATAATAAAATTTACGTTACGTTTACGCCAAAATTATCAAACATCATCAATCAAACATTTTTTATGGTCACTTGACTTCATCAACATCACCATGAGCTAACCACTTGCATCATGACATGTGTTACAAGACATTGCATTTCCCAGGCGGCGTCCTATAGTACTGAGTGCCCGCTATGGTGCCGTCATCTATGTGCAAAAGCTGACTCTGCCTTGTACCAGTTCCATCAGGGACTACAAAAAAGAGAGTAACTATACAGAGTCTATAGCTATAGCACCAAACTCATATATATATATATCCGACCTCCGTGGTTTTAAGCTTTAAGAGATGCATGAACAATACCGCTTAGACGGAGTAATGAACAGTTGACCGCACTTGTTCATTTTTGGGCGCGTTCTAGATCGGTTTTGTGCTTTGTGGGAAAATTGGGGAATTTGAGAAACTCCGATCCAAAAGTGGTCTCGACCAGGAACAAAGAAATAGTGGGCTCGCTTAACAGAGCCATCTCATCGCCAATGTCTTGGGGTTCCCCCGTATATTGTGGGACTTGAAATCTCTAGACATCAAAAGAGAGGTCTAGATTGTCCAGTTTACAGACGTATACATGTCTTCTGTTGTGTGAACAGGCGGACATTCGTAACGAAGCCCACCTCATCACGGCTATAGAAGGCCCCCTCATGTAAAAGTACCACACAAGTAGTAACACCTTTCTTCTTCTTTCCCACTTCGTGATGATCTTATCAATCGAAATACTCAACAGGGAAACATTCCTATCAAATTTAGTGATGCCCAACACAGTAAAAGCCCGTGATTGTGAAGCTTCACATGGACCCACGGCCACCAGCCATCAGACACGAGGGGAACTAAAAAAAAACTCTTGATGTGAACTGAGGCTCAATTGCTTAGAAAAGGGGGTCCAACTTCTAGCACGCGGACATGTGCAATACTGGATTTTGAGCACTTGATGATCAGATATACGAATCTACGATGAGGAAACGATGGTGATGTGAATGAGGTACCAAGAAAAGCGGTATAGCGGGGGTGGTCCGTGGTCTATCTTGGAAATATGTAGGTGCTAAAAACTGAAAACTATCTTTAAGACGTCGTACATGCTTTTAGGTGGGAGTTCCGTGAAATAGAAGGGATGGCTCAATGTTGAGGTGGTGCATATATCCGTTGAAATGTCGAATGCATGGAACAAACTAGTCCAAGGGTTTCTAGAACTCTTGGAGCCAAGAAGCCAGGCATTCATTTACTGTTTACGTCGTATTACCAAGTACTACTACTACTACTCCGGTTTTAGTTTTTAATCTTTGAAGATTTCTTTACCTAATATACAATGTCAACATTTCTATTTCTTTGACTTTTTGATGACTTTCTTCTTTGGTTTACTAACTTTGTCATCATCTTTAGCTATTGTAGTTTTAGCCTTTTTTGCATCCAACTTAGCGATTTTTTTAGACTTCTTGATCTTTGACTTGAACAATTCAGGTAATTCAGATTCATCAGCCAATTCGATCAACCCCTTTTCAAATGAAGTTAGTTTGATGTTCGAAGGTAGACCATCAACTTGAATATTCTCATTCTCAACAGTTTTCTTGTCATCATTAGTGGTGGTAGTGGTGTCTAATTCCTCTGGGGAGTATGCACTTTCTTTCTCATATAGAGGTAATGAAGGTGATTGATTGGATTTGATGAAAATACCTCTGATGGCATCACCTTCTTTAGTAATGAAATGTTGAATAATCTCATCTAATAGACCAGCATCAACATTCTTTAATTCACCCAGAGATATAACCAACTGATTACTTCTTGGGACTTGATATCTTATAGAGCTTGCGATTTTTTTGAGTTGATTTTCAGTTCTAGTAATACTGAAAACTTGTGTAGATGAAGAAGAAGAATCTTTAGAATTTGATGTAATTTTCACAGGGATTGGGATTTTTTTAGATTCATAAAACACTTTCCCTAATAATTTAGGTAATGAAGTAATAATAGCATCATCCGCAAGGAATAAATCAAAATTTGAATATAGTTCTCTTCTTTTTTCATATTGTTTATAAGTTGATTTTAATTCAGAAATTGGAATGATTTCTTTGATGGAATCTTTCAAACTTGATGATTCAATTTGAGATAACAATTTTTCATCAATCAAATTATCAGGAACTAATAATGCAATTGTAGATGGTTGATTCTTTGGATTAGATGATAATGAAATCAATTTTGGTTTGAAATCCTTTTTAGAAGTGAATAAAGAATTTTTGGTGAAAATTATTTGTAACTGATCTATTAAATCATCTTCGAAAAGTTGTGTCTTCTCTTCATCTTTACCATCTTCTTGTGACTTGATGAATTTCGATAGTTGTGTAAGGGCTTTAGTAATCTTAGTCTTTGGAACTAAATCATTTGAAGTAGTAGAAACAGTTTCAACTTGAACTTCTGGTTCATCATTGATCGAGGCAACTTTGGCAGCACCAACAACTTTCCCCTTTGGTTTCTTGAAATCCCTTGAGACTTGTGCCTTAGTCTTCTTAACAACCTTCTTAACCATCTCAAGATACAGCAGTTCTATAAATCAAATTTAAAATCAACTAAAGCCATATACAACAAAAATGCATAAAGAAAAAAAATTCACCTTAAGAAAAATATTTTTGGTACGAGCACTCAGCTCATCTCGAATTTTTAGGTCATGTGAGCTCTCACGTGATCTAAAAGTCCGAAGTGTTTTTTTTTTTTTTTTTTTTTTTTGTATTCTTCAGGGTTGACTGGGTAACAACACATTTTTCTATTCGCGAATTTTTGATGTTTCTGCAATTTAAAGGCTCGAGATCAGTTATAAAGTAACGGGCTTTGAGGTAGTTTTTCAATAGAGGAATTAGTGTTATAAAATGGTGAGTGTTTATTGGGTTTCATCTTTTTTACAGCAGTTATCTAACGATTGATCATCACAGGGTAGAAAAAAATCGTCTAGAAAACCAGTAAAGAAAGTTGTTCAAAAACTAGATACATCATTCAACTGTTTATTTTGTAATCATGAGAAATCCATTATATGTACATTAGACAAGAAGAACAATTTAGGAACGTTATATTGCAAGACATGTGGCCAGAGTTTCCAAACCACGATAAATGCCCTGAGCAAACCAGTTGATGTCTATACTGATTGGTATGATGCCACAGAAGAAGTTAATAAAGGAGCTGGTAGTGATGATGAAGATGGACCTGGAAGGTATGAAGATGAAGAGACAAGTGAAAGAAGGAAGGATGATAAGTTCATTGAGGATGATGAAGAGGAAGGAGATGATGATTACTCTGACTAGATTTAGAGGGGAATATAAGAAAACATTGGCATGATGATATATAACGTAGAGATTAAGCATTTTGGGTAGGTTTTAAAGATTTACAATAATGTTTCTTAATGCGTAATAGAATTATAATTATTTTCTAATCAAATAAATAAGCTTATTCCTCATGTTTATGGAGAGTAGATATCTTTTATATCTAAATTAAAACAAACCAAAAATTGGAAGAATAACTTTTTTGTAATCTTTTTTCTGTTTTTTTTTGTTGTTGTTGTTGTTGTTGTTGTTATTGTAGTTGTATAGATTTTTTTTCTTTTGTATAATATCACTTTCATATCAATTCGTATAAACCCTTTGAAGAAAGACAGACAACCACATTATCTTATCTAATAATGAATAATTCTCTGATCCTTCACCAAAACGTCAATAGTACACTCCCTTCCTCTCTCTCTCTCTCTCTCTTTGCTCTCTCCTTATAAATAAAACCAAATGAATATTATCTCATGCAAGACTGACTCAATAGCCATGGAAAAGAATATAGTAGTATAACAACAGAGACTTAATTGTGATGAGGTTTGTCAGCTAGTTCAGGGAATAAATCTTCCTTCAAAGTGATACCTAGTTCTTCTCTAGTGTCTTTTAATTCTTCCAAATAGGCTTTATATTGTTCTGCATTCTCAACTTTGTATTTCAAACCTTCAAAGACTCTGACGGCAGTAGCAAAGTCGTTAACTCTTCTAGCAGCTCTTAGAGCTTGTTCGATAACGGCAGGGGATGGGACAAGATCGTATGAAAAGGCATTGTTCAAAATACGTTGCACTTCGAACAGATCGTAGGCTTGTTCAAACTCTTTGGTGAATCTTTCGGTGAACTCTTCAAAAGTTTCCTCGTGATGATCAGAGAATTTTCTGATGGATTGGGACAAGGACACGATTGGGGTGGTTCTGGTGATTTGTGGACGGACAGTGGCAGTGAAGGCTCTGGTGGCGATTGGTGCTCTCAAGACGTTTCTGAACATTGTGGCTGAGGGTGGTGATTACAGACGACGACGGTGTTGTCTTTCTTTACTGATGGCTTTCTGTCTGTTTTTTTTTTCCCTGGCCAGAATTTGCGTATTGCAAAAAACGGCGCGCTATTGGTGGGAAAGGCGTCCGAAAGGGGAAGGCGAGATGTGGTTATGTGGCCCCGATGTGAGGCCACTTTTCATATTTATATTGGTACTGTACTTGTTGGAGTTGGAGTTGGAGTTGGAGTTGATCTTGTTGCTGGTGAGTGGACGTGGCTACAGTGGCAGAGATGATGATTTGGTTTCCTACAATGCTGATCTGGTCATCAGCCTTCCAGATTATTTGCTCATATATGGCTGTCGTGAACCTGTGCAATCTCTAAAGAATATAACGCACATTCCCCAGCAAACTGACAAGTTGCAAACCAAAACCTACGCCCAATCACAGTGGTAAGAACACAGATCAGTCCACCTACACAAGCCAGACCTCCCAGCATTTTTAATTACTCCCGCACAAAAGATTCAACATCTTTACTATGCATCTACTTTATGTACCGCGAAACAAAAATGCTTAGTCATCTTCTCCACACTTTCTCTTACATCCATACACCATTTTTATACACAACCATTCTAAACACTTCCTCTCTCTCTCTGTTTGTTTGTTTATAAAACCACTGCAATTCCCTCACTTGCAATGCTCAGACGCACGGTGCTCGGGTTCCGTGTGCTGCGGCTCATGAACAGCCGGGTTGCCAGGCGCAAGCTCTACCACAACAACTACATCCAGACCTCCAACCCGATATTCATCCCTGACGAGCCTCTGTTGCACCCCTATCGATTTGACAGAGATCTGGAGCAGAACAAGAGAAACATGGCTAGAGACACTGCTGGTGGTGGTGGTAGTACCAGGGCTAGCGGTGGGCTGCCCTCTCCTTTCAAAGGTCTTGAGGCGATTCTGGACTATGAGGCGGCAAGAGGTGAAGCACAGGAGCTTGTAAGACGTGCCAAACAGTTGCCGCGGTCATTGCTTAGGAGGTTACAGGATTCCAGTGATCCACACGTCAAGCTGGGTGTTTTGTTGCGGTATGAAGGAAATGTGTTGAGAATTGATCCAAAACATGTTGAGGAGCTCTTGCTACATGGATTCAACGTGGAGACATTTGAAGAGTCCTTACCGTTCTTGAGTTTGGACCTTTTGATTAAGTTGACTGAGTTCTATCTGATACATAAAGACTTCAACCATGTGTGTCGGATGTACTGTTATGTTTTGAACAATCACTTTACAGATTTGTCCATGATACAGTCTCTCAATACTTCTATTTTCCATACTTTAGAGAAAGATCATGATTTGACGTTTGGTGTTTTCGATCTCTTGAAAGAGTTATACCACAAGACAGATGGTGATTTGAGATTGTTCAAATTTTATTATACTTCATTGACCAAGAATTCAATGGCTTTGGAAAAATATGGGTTTAAACATTATAAATTCCTTGATATCTTGAAGATTGTTCAGTTACAAGTTGTGATCAGTTATTGTCAAGATGTCAGAGCATTGACCAAGAGTTATTGGGATACTGAATATAATTACGTGAACTTGGCCCTAGGTTTGAAATTATGTTCTATTGGTGAGATCAACCGGGCAATCAAGCATTTTGAAAGTAAAAAAATAATTCAATCAGATGGGATTTTCCATAGGTTTGTTGAATCTTGCAAGTTTAGAGATTTTATTGGATGTGAGAATTTGAACTTGAGATTGTTGAAAAGGGATCCAAATAAAAAATTTGGATGTAAAGATCTTGAAAAATATAAGAATTTATTACCATATAATAATCGTCAGAAATTTTATGAAGATTCATTAAAAATATTACAAAATTCTGATTCAATTTATGATTTGAAAAATGTTTATTTGAAAAGATTGTTGAAATATAAAGAATTCCAATTAGCTAAAGTGTTCACATTGAAAAATATCAAATCTATAAATCAATTGGAATTGATTCAATTATCTACATTGATTTTATCCCTTGATCCTGATTCAAGCTTCAAATTTTATAGAAGGTTGAACAAGAAACTAACCACTTCAAACAGATCCAAGTTATTGAATGCATGTTTAGTAAGGAAATGGCAGCAATTATATCAAAATGATACCAATGAATTAATATCGCCTGAAATCAAATTATCCACAGTGGAGGTGTTTTTAAAATCAGTTCATTATCAATTGAGTGATGAGAACCTCAAATCATTAACTCATTTCTTGATTCAAGTTCCTGAAGTTTCAAAAATTAGAGCTTTGAAAAAAATCAAAGGACCTTCAATGGTTTCTTTCATTAGAGTATTGAGAAGTTTACAAAGCATATCTACAATTACTGAAATGATTTTAAATACAAACATTTTCAAATCCAGGTTGGATTATCATTCATTATCCAAGATGATTGTTGATAATTTCAACATAAATGACATTATTGAATTATTACAATCATTAAATGGGGATAAACGATATGATATTGTTCATGAAAAGATTATATATCATCTTTGTCAAAGTTTGAAATTCAATGAATGTTCACACATTTTGGATCAATGTTTCAATGAAAAGTCAAGATCATTAATGAATCAATCATTATTACTAACAACATCTCCACAATCAACAACTAAGAACCTAATCATCCCATTCAATGACATAGAATGTTTGAAAATTAACACATTCAAGAGATTACTGAACTATAACAATTTATCCTTTGATTCTCAACTACGTCGGAATTTACACAAACTCATGAAGTGTTCAAAATTCAAATCCAAGAAATTATTAAGCTATTATACTTTGAAACATTTTGTTCAAGCGAGTAAGAATCATAATGAAGGTCATATCAAGAGAACTGAAAGATTGGAATGGGGGGTTACGAATTGTATCAAGTATGGTGTTAACAAGCAGGATATCGAGAGACTGATGAGATAGTATATTTATCGATTATTTATTTATTATTTATTGGCCAACTATTTATTTTATATTTATTATATATTTATTATATATTTATTATATATTTATTATCTATTACTATAACAAAAGTACGCGTCTTTTTCTTTTTTAGCAGTTGTCAGAAAAATTTACTACGCGTCTCAAAACAAAACAAAACAAACAAAACAAAACAATCTCTTTCTTTTTCTTTCTTACAACTTACAACACAGATCACCCAATGTTCTCCAGCACAGACAGCCAGAAGAAGAAGAAGCTGGGCAAGAACCCCTTCAAGCCGCCGTCGCCTGTTCTGGCACGCAAACAGGATACGATCAACTTTTTGCTCTCAAAATCCAAGTCCTCGTTAGGATCATCAACAATAGAAATTACGGGCAAACCACCACTGGAAAAGACATCTCCTGCTGCGCTCAACAGAGCAAGCTCCACCCCTGACACGCTATTCTCCTCTAACAAATCCAAATCATCCCTGCATTCAATGACATCCACAAGCTCTTTTGATCTCACAGATGATAATGACGACGATGACATAGTGGAACTCTCTAGCACGAAGGTGGTCAAGAATTTAAAGCATTCCAAACCTCTGAGAAGTCTGATCCCTGAGCAACCACCAAAGAAATACATTGTCTCAAATACTACCACTACTACTACTACTCCAGCTACAACCATAAAATCATCACATTTTAAACCACCAGCGGTTTCATTAGGAACTTTATCAGAATCTGGGAACAAGAGTCAACCAACGTTGAATTTTGGGAGTAAAAGTATGAATCCAAAGAAAAGATCAATGAATCCATGGGATTCTCAACCTTTACAAGTCAAGAGTAAAAATCCAAGATTAAAAGAACGTAAAACACCAACATCTTCATTTTCTTTAAAACCTCAATCTCTGACTTTAAGTGATGAACAAAAATTAGTATTGGATCATGTTTTGAAAAGTAAACACAATATTTTCTACACAGGGAGTGCAGGGACTGGTAAATCCGTATTGATGAAGGAAATTGTTAAACAGTTGAAATATAGATATCCACAACCTGGTTCAGTGGCTGTTACTGCATCTACTGGTTTAGCTGCTGTTAATGTTGGTGGGATGACTATTCATAGATTTTCTGGGTTAGGAATTGGTGATAAAGAAGTTGGTGCATATGTTACTATAATTAAAAGGAAACGAGAATTATTAGAAACTTGGAAAAGGACAAAAGTTTTAATTATTGATGAAATTTCAATGTTGGATGGTGATTTTTTGGATAAATTAGAAAAAGTTTCAAGAATTTTGAGAAGAGAAATGAATACACCATTTGGTGGGATTCAAGTTATTTTAACTGGAGATTTTTTCCAATTACCTCCTGTTCCTGGTAATAATGGGAAACCAATAAAATTTTGTTTTGAATCAAAATCTTGGTCATATTTACATAAAACTATTTTATTAACTAAAGTTTTCAGACAATCAGAAACAAGTTTTATTAATATCTTGAATGCTATTAGAATTGCTAATGTTAATGATAATATTGCCAATGAAATGATTAAACTTTCAAGAAGTGTTAAATATGATGATGGATTGGAACCAACTGAATTATATTGTACAAGAAGAGAAGTTGAATTTTCTAATAATAGAAGATTACAAAAATTAACTGGTAAACATAAAATCTTTGAAGCTCTGGATATGGTTAAAAATGAACAAGATAGGAAAAAATTGGAAAATACAATGGCTTTAAAACAATTGTTATTAAAAGAAGGTGCACAAGTTATGATGCTTAAAAATAAAACTGAAACTTTAGTTAATGGGAGTGTTGGTATAGTGTTAACATTCTTAACACCTGCATTATTTTCACAATTTGTTACAAGATATAACGAAGGTGAATTACTTAGTGATGAAGTTCGTGATGAAATGAGATTGATTAGTAGTTGTTATAACAAGAATGAGATCCCTAATAATGTCATGAGATATGCATCTTCTCTATCATCTGAAAGACAACAACAGTTCATTCAATGGGCACAATCTGCACAAGTCGATGCTAGTGAAGAATTACCAGTGGTTAAATTCACAACCCCTGATGGATTTCTAGTGTTTTTAGTGGAACCTGAAGATTTCCCCGTGGAGTATGAAGATGACCATAACACCGTGCCATCTATAAATAGAAGGCAAATCCCTCTTTTGTTATCATGGGCATTAAGTATCCACAAGGCACAGGGCCAGACTTTACAAAGGGTGAAAGTGGACCTTCAAAAAGTGTTTGAAGAAGGACAAGTCTATGTGGCATTGTCTCGTGCTGTTAGTAAAGACAGCTTACAGATCTTGAACTTCAGACGGGATAAAGTCAGAGCGAACAAGCGTGTCAAGGATTTCTACGCTGGTTTGGAGACGTTGCAGTGATGAGCCTTATTTATTTATTACTAAATCTTTATAGTACTGAATCTCGTTGATGTTGACGGTTGTGTCATCTTGCGTAAGAGTGTGAATTTCGAGAGCTGGGCGAAATCACCGAACTACAAAAAAAAAAAAAAAAAATAAACAACAACACGAAAAATCAACACACACTGGCTATTTTTATATTTATATTATCAAAGTAATACCAACAGCCAGGGACAATGACAGAGCCGGAGCGCCACACCTTCAACGTCTTCCACCAGGAGTTCACGATCGACAAGCGGTTCGAGCTCATCAAAGAGCTCGGGCATGGCGCGTATGGGATTGTGTGCTCAGCTCGGTACTCTGAAACCCCAGACGTTAGCGTGGCGATAAAGAAAGTGACAAATATCTTCAGCAAGAAGATCCTGTGCAAAAGAGCCCTGAGAGAGCTGAAGCTGCTGAGACATTTCCGTGGACATAAGAACATCACTTGTCTTTACGATTTGGACATTGTTCATAGGGACAAGTTCAACGAGGTTTATTTGTACGAAGAACTCATGGAGTGCGACATGCACCAGATCATCAGATCCGGACAGCCATTGACAGACGCACACTACCAGAGCTTTGTCTACCAGATCCTGTGCGGGCTGAAGTACATCCACAGCGCTGACGTGTTGCACAGGGATTTGAAGCCGGGGAATTTGCTGGTCAATGCTGATTGTGAATTAAAGATTTGTGATTTCGGTTTGGCTAGAGGGTATTCGTCGATCCCGGAGAAGAATGCCGGGTTTTTGACAGAGTACGTTGCCACAAGATGGTATAGAGCCCCGGAGATCATGCTGAGCTTCCAGTCATACACCAAGGCCATTGATATCTGGTCTGTTGGTTGTATACTTGCTGAACTTCTTGGAGGGAAACCCATCTTTAAGGGGAAGGACTACGTTGATCAATTGAACCAGATCCTTTACATCTTGGGGACCCCACCAGAAGAGACTTTGACTAGAATTGGATCCCAAAGAGCACAGGATTACGTTAGATCTTTACCATTCATGCCAAAAGTTCCATTTGTTAAATTGTTTCCTAATGCCAATCCTGATGCGTTGGATCTATTGGATAGAATGCTTTGTTTGGATTCATCCAAAAGAATCACCGTGGAAGAGGCTTTAACACATCCTTATTTGAAAGTTTGGCATGATCCACAAGATGAACCAATTTGTTCAAATAAATTTGATTTCACTTTTGAAGAAGTTGATGATTTGGAAACAATGAGACAAATGATCTTGGATGAAGTGGATAGTTTTAGAGATTATGTTAGAAGACCTATCGAGGAACAACAGTTGGATTTGACAAACCCAGATGCAGATCAAGAACAACAACAATTCCAACAACAACAACAAGAGCATCATCAGCAGCAGAATGTGATTCCAGATGATATATCACAGCAATATCAACAAGACGATTCATTCTCCCAACAAAATGATTTTTTCCAATTTGAACAACAACAACAACAACCACAACATCAATTTTATCAACAATCAAACTCTTTTGAAAGTCCAGTAGATCCAATTGGAATCCCTGATGGAACGTTTAAAAAGGATTTACCACCAAGACCACAAGAGAATGTCTTTGTATCTAATGATATCCAGGGATTAGAACAAGAATTGGAATTTGGTTTGGATGGTTACAGAAGAGTATGATTTTGATCAGAGGAGTTAGGTTTGTGGAATATTGAATCAGATGGATGATAAGAGATTGGTTTAATACGGTGAGGGTATGGTTTGTAAATTAAAAAAAATTAAAGAGGAATGTTACGTAAAGATTGAATGATAGAATGATCAAGACGTTTGGGAGATAGAATGGACTTAAAGGTTTTTTACTTTATAGTTACTTGTGTTTCAATACGATTAATTTTACTACTTCAAATTCTTGTACTTATACGCATCAAACTAAGTGCAACTATTACTACATTTAGTTTTGAATAAATTGACATAATACAATACATATAAAACGGGCCATAAAAGAAAGGAGTGACAAAAATAAAAACACACACATACACACAATAAAACACTTCCAAGAAACAAATCACACTTATAACCATATAATCAAATATTCTGTTAACCATATGAAAACAAAATTAAACCATACATAAATTCTTTTTTTTCAATAAATCATTTAAATGATTATAATCCTTGTTGTTTAACTAAACTGATATCAATATTACTCAAATTTGGATCATCTTTTGGTTGATTTCGTTGAGCATTAGCAATCGCTTGATTAACAACATTATGACCCATTGTTTGATATAAATTTTGTTGATTCAATTGATGTAAATTTTGTGGAGCTTGTTGTTGATATTGATTACCCATCATTGGTAAAGATTGTTGTAATAAATTTGGAATGTTTTGATCAAATGAATCATCTGGTTTTTGTTGTAATTGTTGTTGTTGTTGTGGAGATTGTTGAGATGATTGTTGAGATGATTGTGATTGCTGTTGTTGTGGAACTAAACCTCCATTCAATCTCAATTTCTCCTCTCTTTTCATCTTTCTAGTTTCATTATAGATATCTTCTCTATTGATCAGAATATTTTTGAAATTTTCTTTCAAAAGTCTTTCAATAACCAGAGGTTTGTTACCTTTCAAATATAATTCTCTGATTTGACGATTAATCTCTGGATTTCTTCTTCTCAACATTGGGAAACTTTCATTCAAATTCAATTTATCATGATTATGTTCAGCTTGAGTAATTCTAAGAACCCATTTGATAATCTCATCAGATTCATTTTTTTTACAATTGGCAACCATAGAGAAGGGACAATTGATCTTTCTTGTGGTCAATTTTCTTTTTCTTTCCTTGTCATTGATATTTCTCTTGTTTCTATAAGTTCCACCCAACTCACAAGTAAAGTAAATAGCTTTCTCATTTGAATGGGAAATAACAATACCAAATCCATTTTCTCTTGCGTACTGATGGATGTATGAAATCAATTCGTCTCTTGTAGAGAATTCACTCTGTGGTGGAGCCACTGGAGTGAAGGAAGGACCTCCCACCAGGGCATTGGTGGCCTGAGGAAGATGTTGTGCTAGTTGTTGTGCTGCAGTCTGGTGGGAAAAGGCCTGTTGGTAAGCCAACTGCTGCTGCTGCTGCTGCTGCTGCTGTTGCTGTTGTTGTTGCTGTTGCAATGGCTGTTGTTGTTGATCATGTTGTTGTTGTAGTTGGGCCTGGTTCATGCGCTGCTGAGCCTGTTGCACCTGTTGCTGGTAGAACTGGTTTTGCGAGAGCTGCTGTGCGTACTGGGCCTGCTGATGGGAATTGGTTTGAGCAATACCCACCGCCTGTAGGGCGTTGGCAGCAGCGTTGACAGAATTTTGCGATGGATCAAGCGACATTTTGAACAGGTGGCAAACGGAGGGCTATAGCGGCGGTTGTCGGCGACGAGAGCGGTCAAAGAGCAAAGCGGTCAGCAAAGTGGGAATAGCAGATGGTGATGACAGCGGGTATCAACTGTGTAGTAGTTAGGATCCCTTTGTTGTTTTGGCCTGCGCACTTCTTGTTTTGTTTTGATTAGAAAATGGCGTGTGCACGCCTCCTTATAGCATTTTATTGATTTTTGAGGGAAAATTTTGTTGCGGATTGCAAAAAACCTGGTGGTTTTACGACGGGTAATCCAGTTGCCGTGGCTACCGAAATGAATGTTTGTTTTTTTAAAATACACATCCAGACACCAGTATAAATTTTGAGCCTTGTGCTGAGTAAGCTTTTTTATCCTAGTGTTGCCCCTGCCGCAAAAAGAAACCAAAACAGATGTGCTGCTTATCGTTAAAGATACTTTGAGCTCTCTCGGTGACAGATTTTGCACAAATAGTCCTGACTAATTTGAGAGCTTAATGTCACCAAAAGAGACGCTGATAGAGAAGGAGGACAAGCCTAGTAGGAGGGGGTCTCCGGGGTTCTTGGTGGCCGGGTCGCTCGTGGCCGTGTTGGTGTGGGGGTCAGCCATCTTAGTTCTTGCTATTGCACATTTGAGATCTGTGAGCCAGCAGGTTAATGTTCTGGAGTCCTTAAACACAAGACTGTACTATGATGATTATTCGGTGCTGGACACGTCAAATAGACTCAGCTTCAACCAGACGAGGAATTCGAGCTTTAGTGCTCATTACAAGACAATCCAATGGATACGAGACCCAGACTCATTCTTGAACGATAAGGGTTACTATTCTACCGAGGATGACAATGTCTACTCAATCAAATCCATTGAGGACCAGTCATACGAGAAGCTGCTATTCAATGGCTCTGTCATTCACAAAGATGGTGTTGATTACGAGATTGACGATTTTATCTCGAGCCCTGATTTGAAGTATGCCTTGATTCAAACAAACTGGACTCAGCATTGGAGGCATTCCTCTTATGGTCTTTATTGGCTATTGGATGTTGAGACACAGTCTTTGAAGTTGATAAATGACAAGAAGCTCTCTTTGGCCAAATGGTCTCCAACTTCGGATCATATTGCCATTGTCTTGGAGAATAACGTGTACGTTTATGAACTGGAAACAGAGTCCACAACTCAAGCCACTTTTGATGGTTCGGCAAATATTTTCAATGGGAAGCCTGATTGGGTATATGAAGAGGAAGTGTTTTCTACTGATACTGCACTTTGGTGGTCTCCAAGTGGCGAATACGTGGCTTTCTTGAGAACTAATGAGACTTTAGTTCCGGAATTCCCAATCACTTACTTCGTACAAGATGATGAAGAGTTTGCTTATCCATTGTTGAAAAATATTAAGTATCCTAAACCCGGTTACCCAAACCCTTCAGTAGAATTAGCTTTGTTCAACTTGAAGGAAAAGAGCACTGAATACGTTGATTATTCATATGATATCTTTACAGAAATTCTATGGGTTGGTGATAGTAAGCTACTTTTGAAATCAACCAACAGAGAATCTGATTTTTTAAAAGTGATTATTATCAATGCTCAAGATTTATCTTATGAAATTGTTAGAGATGAGATTACAGATAGTTGGTTTGAAATCACCCAAGAAACTTTATTTATTCCAAAATCTTCAACAAGGGAAAATGATGGTTATATTGATTCCATATCAGTTGGTGGTTTCAATCATCTTGCTTATTTCTCACCTCCATCTAACTCTACCCCACATGTTCTCACTAGTGGTGATTGGGAGGTTGTTTCTGCTCCAAGTGCCTTTGATTATTCCAAAAATCTGGTATTTTATTTCTCTACCGAAGTATCGTCAATTGAAAGACATTTATATTCCATTGATTTGATTACAGGCGAGAAGCAGAAATACACTGAGGGCGAAGCTTGGTATTCTGCCTCATTCTCAGCAGGGGCAAGATACGTTTCTTTATCCTATAGAGGCCCAGGAATTCCTTCTCAAAAATTATTGGATTTGTACAGTGGAGATGTTCAAGTCTTGGAAACAAATGATCATTTGAAAGTACTTTTATCTGATTATGAATTACCACAAATCAAGTTTGGTGAAGTTGATATTGGCACTGCTGTTGTTAATTATGTTGAAAGATTACCTCCAAATTTTGACTCATCAAAGAAATATCCTATTTTATTCTTCGTATATGGGGGGCCTGGCTCTCAATTAGTCACCAAGACTCATCAGTTGAGTTTCCCAGAAGTTGTATCGGCCCAGTTGGATGCCGTTGTTGTCACTGTGGATGGTCGTGGAACTGGATTCAAAGGCCGTCAATTTAGATCTTTAGTGCGGGATAATTTGGGCTATTATGAAGTGATTGATCAAATTGCAGCAGCAAAGACATGGGCCAAGAAATCATACATTGATAAAGATAGAATTGCAATGTTTGGTTGGAGTTATGGTGGGTTTATGACTTTGAAAACTCTTGAAGCAGATGCTGGTGAAACGTTCAAATATGGTATGTCTGTGGCACCAGTGACAAACTGGTTGCTTTATGACAGTATCTATACAGAAAGATATATGCATACTCCACAAAATAACTCAGATGGTTACTATGAAGGTTCAGTGCATAACGTTACTCAAATTGGTAAAGCTGAGAGATTTTTGTTGTGTCATGGGACTGGTGATGACAATGTTCATTTCCAGAATTCTGCAAAGTTTTTGGATAAGCTTGATCTTGAAGGTGTGGAGAACTACGATGTTCATGTTTTCCCTGATTCAGATCATGCAATTCGTTATCACAGTGCTAATGATATCATCTATGATAAATTATTACTATGGTTGAAAAAGGCATTCAGGGGCGATTTTTTGCACTATAATTGAGATACAAAGCCTAGGGTCTCAGTCTATGTCATATATCTCTTCTCATAACCTCACACTCGACAATTATATATAGACAATTCCGTGTTAATATGACGATGAATTCCAAATTTGATCCTCTCCCACTAGTTTATATTTCCAGCTAAACTGCGATCCTATAACTTGACATATCCGAGAATCTTGCCGTAAAGAGAGCTAAGACAGCTCTCTCTAGTCTATGGATCTCAGCGATCAGAAAGGATGTGCTTAATAAGCACAGGGAAAACCCGCGAAATTTCTCCAAACTCGTTGAAATCTGTGGAAGGCGAAAAACAAACATCGAAATGAGCACAAGGAATCGGTTGAATTCCAGAGATTTGGGTGGTTTTTTGTTTCAATTGAGTTGGAGTTCGAATTGCCAGTTCTTGCTGTTTTTAGTACTTGATAACTCATCTCATATATTTGGTTTTCCCCTCTGAAATCCAAAGGGAATCCTACACAATGACATCTAAAGAAACAGGCGAGAACGCCACCAAACCAGAACCATCACAACAACAATCCAAAGTGAAGAAAGATGATAAGAGCAAAGACAAAGTTGAAGAGGAGTTGTCTGAGGAGGATGCTAAGCTGAAGGAGGATTTGGACATGCTTGCTCAAAGATTGACAGAATCTGATAGCTCATTGTACAAACAATCTTTAGATCAGTTGAAAGATTTCATTAGATCTTCCACCACTTCTATGACTGCTGTTCCAAAGCCATTGAAGTTCTTACATCCATATTATGAGAATCTAGTCAAGGCTTTTGATTCTTGGACCGATGCTAGCTTGAAATCTCAATTTGCTGATATTTTATCTGTTTTAAGTATGACACATTCTGATAATGATGAGCATGATGCCTTGAAATTCAGATTGATATCCAATGAAGAAGATTACACCGAATGGGGTCATGAATATATTCGTCATTTAGCCTTGGAAATTGGAGAGGCAAGTGCTGAGAATTTGGAATCCGAAACTGGTACAGATTTTGATGAATTAGAGATCAAAAAACTTGTCTTGAAAATCACTCCCTTTTTTTTGAAACATAACCAAGAAGCAGATGCTATTGATTTGTTATTGGAGACCGACAACGTTCATGAATTGCCTCAATTTGTTGACAAAAACATTTTCAAAAGAGTTGGTTTATATTTAGTTAGTTGTGTTCCTTTGTTGCCACCTCCAGATGATTTAACCTTCTTGAACACTGCTTTCTCTATTTACTTAGACCATGGTGAATTGACTCAGGCGTTATCATTGGCTATCAGAATCGATGATGAGGAATTAATTGAAAAAGTGTTCAATGCAACCAGTGATGAGGCAATAAAGAAGCAATTGGGATTACTATTATCCAAACAAAACTCTGCCTTCAAGAATGAAGAAGTTCAAGATTTGATCAACAACACTAAATTGTCTGAGAAATTCCGTTATTTGGCTAAAGAGTTGAATTTATTGGATCCAAAAGTTCCAGAAGATGTTTATAAATCTCATTTAGAGAGCTCACGTTCTGAATCAAGCTCGATAGATTCTGCAATGCAAAACCTTGCTACAAGTTTTGTCAATGCCTTTTTAAATCTAGGGTATGGTACTGACAAATTGATAACTGAGGATGATAAATGGATCTATAAGACTAAAGGAGATGGTATGCTTTCCACAACGGCTAGTTTAGGTTCTATTCATCAATGGGATATCGAAGGCTTACAACATTTAGACAAATATCTATACTCTAATGAAGATGAAATCAAAGGTGGTGCCTTATTGGGTATGGGTCTTGTTGGCGCTGGTGTTCATGATGAAGTTGAACCAATTTTATTGTTGTTACAAGATTATGTTCAAAATCCTAATCAGAAATTGGCAATGTCTGCGGTATTAGGTCTTGCCTTGTCATTTTCTGGATCTCAAAATGAGGATTTGTTGAATCTGTTGTTGCCTTTGATCTCTAATTTGGAAACTTCAATTGAAGTCTCTGCTTTATCTGCCTTGGCTTTGGGTCATGCATTTGTTGGTACATGTCATGGTGATATTACTTCCACTATTTTACAAACCTTGTTAGAGAGAGATCATGAACAATTAGAAAACAAATGGTTGAAATTTTTGGCTTTAGGTTTGGGTCTTTTATTTATGGGTAAAGCTGAACAAGTTGATGATGTTTTGGAAACCATTAGAGCCATTGAACATCCAATCTGTAAGAGTCTTGAAGTTTTGACTAGAATTTGTGCATATGCCGGTACTGGTAATGTTTTAGAAATTCAAGGATTATTTGAGATCATAACACCAAAGGGACCACCAACGGAGGAAGAAGAAGATGATGAAGAAAAAGATGATGATGCTGCAGAGGAACAAACAGAGGAAACAAAAGAAGAAGGGGAAGAAGGTGAATCAACAAGACAACAAGATGCTGATGGTGATGAAGAGTTGGTTGATGCTCTCACTGAAAGTACTGAAAGTACCAAAAAAGGTGATAAGAAGGATGGGGAAGATGATGAAGATGAAGATGAAGAGGATGAAGATTCCAAACCAAAGCGTAAAGATGATGAATCATTAGCATACGCCGTCTTGGGTCTTGCAGTTATTGCTCTTGGTGAAGACATTGGTAAATCGATGTGTTTAAGACATTTTGGACATTTACTAGACTATGGATCTGATTCCATTCGCCGTGCAGTTCCATTGGGTATTGGTTTATTATCCACATCAAATCCACAGGTGAATATTATCGAATCCCTTTCAAGAATGTCCCACGATCAAGATATTGATGTTGCTATCAATGCTATTTTTGCAATGGGTTTACTTGGTTCCGGTACTAATAATGCAAGATTAGATCAATTATTCAGACAATTGGCTAGTTATCATAGAGATGCTAATGCTCTTTTCACCACTAGAATTTCTCAAGGTTTGACTCATCTAGGTAAAGGTACTTTGACATTAAACCCATTCACAACAGAGGGAAAGATTCTATCAAAAGTGACACTAGCTTCATTATTAACTGTTGCTGTTGGATTATTAGAGCCAAGTTTCATCATGGAACATCATTATTTGCTATTTTTCTTGAACTCTGCAGCTAAACCAAGAGTGTTGATCACAGTTGATGAAGAGTTGAATGAAATACCAGTGACTGTTAGAGTGGGTAAAGCTGTTGATGTTGTTGGTCAAGCTGGTAACCCAAAGACTATCACTGGATGGGTTACGCAAACTACGCCGGTCTTGTTAGGATATGGAGAGAAGGCTGAGTTGGAGGAAAATAGTGAATATGTTGCATTATCTTCGTTCTTGGATGGTATTGTGGTTTTGAAAAAGAACCCTGATTATATAGAGGATGATAAATGAGAAGTGATCATTCGAGGTACAGCTTGAGGTTTAAGATTTGTTACTACATAACTGTTCTGAATAATGTACATTGAAAGATAAGAATGGTTTTGGACAGGTTGTACTGTTGATTGTAGTCTTCCGTAAGTGATGTGGGTTGTGGTTTTGATGAGGGCGTCCCGTATCTTTTTTTTTTTTCGTGTGATGAGCTCTTCTATATTGGTGCCAAAATGTGACTTTTATGGATGATTGAAAAGAATGTTCATTTGAAGTCAACAGCTTTCCCTGCCATTAACAAACCAACGATCAAACCGAAAAGTCCCAAAACTGAACCGAAAATCTCGATAACCAAAATCTTGACAAATAAAGAGGAGTCTGCAGCATCTGATACCGCAGCAGTAGCACCAGTGATACCAACCGCAACACCACAAATCAGGTTGCTTATACCCACGGTCAAACCAGCCCAGAAAAGAGAATAACCAGTGTATAAGTTAGATTTTGAGTAAAGAGTACCAGACTCTGCCGATGTTAGTTTAGCGGAAAAGACAATGGCCATGATCAGACCATAGATGGCGACGACTTCACAGAAAATGATACTAATCAAGTTCTTTGTGGTGATTCTTGGGGCACGAACACCGGCACCAATGATCGAGGACCCAGTGATAAAGATCCCCCAAGCAGCACCAACGACGGAAAGCCCAATACAAAAGGCGATACCGAGATTTGCCCACATATATGGGGATGTCGTCTCGAGAAACTGTCCGAAATTGAATGTTTCACCTTGTCCTGTGAATAAAATGTCTAAATTGATAAAGTGTTAGTAGAATGTCCTCAGAGTATTAACGTTATCTAACTGTACTAACATCCACCGTAGACGACGGCCACGGTACCGACGAGGTAATTGAGCACGGTTGAGAAGGAAGGCACGGAGATAGCCACTGTGTCGCTCATTGTGTTTGTCCGAGGAGGTGATTGGAGTGCTGAGTGGCTTGAAACGTTGATGTTCAGCTTGAGTTCGAAGAGAGAGTTTATGGTTGCACAGTTATTGGAATTCGCGGCATTTCCTCTTTGGGATAGATTTCCCAATTGGGAAGTATCAAGTGATCGAGTAGTATATATCTGCTACCATACGAATGTTTGAAAACTACCTACATTTCTCTATTAAACAGTTCTATTACAATTCAGTCACCACAGCACCATCATACCCAGGCTCTAACAGTTTCCAGCGGCATGTGATGTTCTCTTTGGCGAATCTGTTGATGATTTCAGCAGCAATGTCATCAAAGTTTTCAGTTGCAAGAGCCAAAATCGTAGGACCAGCACCGGAAAGACAGATACCCAAAAGTCCAGGGTGGGTCTTTGGGGTAACAGATGATAGGATCTCTGTGAGACCAGGGATCAATGTTTTTCTGTATGGCTGGTGCACTCTGTCTTGCATTGCTGGGTAAATTAATTCAGGGTTTGGTGGTGATCTTGTCAATGCGGTAGTGAGCACAGCTAGTCTTTGAAGGTTGAAAATCATATCCTTTGCGGTGTAGGCTGTTGGTAAAACACCACGAGACTTGGCAGTGGAAACTTCGAAATCAGGAATGATGGCCACACATTTGATGCTCTTGCACCAGTCGTACTTGATGTGACGGCCAATGTCATGTGGTGGAATTGGAGGTACAAGCCCAGTGTTGTGTCCTCCGGCAGGTTCAGGAAGCACCTCACTCAGTGGAATCTCTTTACGTTCCATTTCGGAAGCAGTCAAATCACGTAAGTATGAACCAACAAAACCTCCCATCATAGCAGCAGTAATGTTATCAGGATGACGTTCAATCATCAGACAGTAGTCCAACATTCTCTGCTTTGAAAATCCCAGTTTACCGATTTCGTTTCCTAAGATAACACCAGCAACAACAGCAGCACCTGAAGAACCAAGACCTCTACCTAATGGGATTGGATTATGAACATGAACTTTGGTACCAATTGGAAACTCTCTAATCTCGTTACAGCGCAGCACGTACAGAGCAGTTCTAGTAATCAAATTTTCATCAGACTTCAACGGGACACCTGAGGCACCCTCACTAGTCTCAGAATAGGACACTAGACAATTGTTTGGGTCAACGTTGGTCTGAGAAGCATTTTTAGCGTCGACTGTAACGTCTAGCTCTAGGTAAAGCGACAAACCAATACCTAAGACATCAAACCCTGGACCAATGTTTGCCGAGGAGGCAGGCACGGAGATCTTGAAGTGGCGGACCATTTTATAGCCTAGTTTGGTTCAGAAAGGCTCTCCAATCTTGAAATAAAAGTGTCAATTATGTCTGATGATGATTCACAGTTTTCGGGACACCCTCGGATATTGGTTCGTTTTTTCAGTCGGAATTCTGCCAATAAGTATCGTACTTTTTGAAACAAAGAAGATGGTTTCAAAGTTGTTAAATCACTCGTTTTTTGCCTGTTCAACTCGCTTAGGATGCTCAGTCGAAGAATATCTGGTAGATCAGCTGTCCTTGTGCGCAGTAGAGCGCGCGCGCTTTCCACGCTGGCGGAAGTATGTTTTCTCTTGTGTTTTTTGGAATTAGTCTGAACAGAATCACTAACAATATCCGCATCTAGACTTTCCAAACCACAACTCTGCCTAACGGTGTGAGAGTCGCTACAAACCCTTCTCCGGCACATTTTTCAGCTCTGGGAATCTACGTTGATGCTGGATCTCGCTACGAAAATGATCGCTGGAGAGGTGTAAGTCATCTGGTGGACAGACTCGCTTTCAAATCAACGCAAAACACCACAGGAACAAAAATGCTAGAGACTTTAGAGCTTTTAGGTGGGAATTACCAATGTGCCTCGTCGAGGGAGTCGCTCATGTACCAGGCGTCTGTGTTCAATAAGGACGTGGAGCAGATGTTCAAGCTAATGGCGGAGACTGTCAAGGTCCCACGAATCACACAGGAAGAGCTCGATGAGCAGCGGTTGACGGCCTTATATGAGATTGAAGAGATATGGCTCAAGCCAGAACTCATCTTGCCGGAACTTCTACACAGTGCCGCATTTAGTAACGAAACTCTGGGCTCCCCATTGCTTTGTCCAAAAGAACGATTAGGTGAAATATCACGCTCTTTGATTAAAGAATACAGAAGTGCATTGTATCAACCACAAAGTATTGTGGCATCCTTTGTCGGTGTCCCATTGAATCAAGCTTCTGAATATGCTGAAAAATACCTTGGTGACATGAAGCAAGAAATTCCACGAATTGTCCCTGAAGTTGCCCATTACACTGGTGGTGAAGTTACGATTCCTGCTCCAGAGCCAATGGGAGATCTTCCTTCATTTGTCCATTTGTACATCGGCTTTGAAGGTTTATCCTTCGATGATCCAGACATTTATGCATTGGCCACTCTACAGACACTATTAGGTGGTGGTGGCTCATTCTCTGCTGGTGGACCAGGAAAGGGGATGTATTCTCGTCTTTACACGCAAGTGCTGAATCAGTACTACTATATTGAGAGTTGTATTGCTTTCAACCACTCATACACTGACTCTGGTCTTTTTGGAATCTCAGCTTCATGTGTCCCTGAAGCTGCTCCATATTTGAGTCAAATTATTTGTAGACAACTGGCTGAAACGTTCAGTGAAGGTGGTAACCAGCTGAATGCTAACGAGGTGAACAGAGCTAAAAACCAATTACGTTCTTCTTTAATGATGAATTTGGAATCCAAAATGGTGGAATTAGAAGACCTTGGTCGACAAATGCAGGTTCGTGGAACTAAAGTCCCAGTACAAGACATGGTTGCCAAGATTGAGAAACTTACAGTGGATGATATCAGACGTGTTGCTCAGCGTGTCTTGACAGGAAAGGCTAACAACAAAGGAAATGGAACAGGGAAACCAACTATAGTGATGCAGGGAGAAAGAGAGCATTTTGGAGATGTTGAAGCTGTTATAAAGCACTTTGGACTGGGCAACTATGAGGCCTCTGAACGTGTTTCCCCATTGATGAATCAAAAAGAACAGAAAAAAAGAAGATGGTTTTGATTGAAGTATCTCTTGTATATATATAACAGTAACTACAAGTCTATAGAGCTCATATTGGGTATAAAATTTATTCGTATTTAACAAATTGTTCGTTAAAAGATCACAACATATTTATAAATTGTTTCTGTAAATCATCATAAAGATATTCATCAAGTCAAACATAAAATACATTCAAATGAACACCTCATTAGTAGGCAGTGATCTTTTCTTTGTTGACAAACTCTCAAACTTCACCTTCCAGTCATTTAGTTCTTTCTCTAAATCCAAGGAATGTTCTTGTAAATGCTGAATCTCTCTCTCGGCTCTCTTCATATTGATCTTTGCCTTAGAATCAGCATCTTGCCATTTCTGGATGGCATTGAACAGCTCATTGATTTTCATTTCATATTTAGATCTTTCTTCATTGTTATTGAAGATCTGTTTCGATTGCTTATCAACTTGAGTTTGTAAATCCTCTGCATAACGCTCAAGGTTATTCGCCTTCTTTGACATCTCTAATCTCGCATTGGTCTCATCTTGCAATCTCTTCTCCATCTTATCAAGTCTTTCAACCCAAATTTCATCATTATTAACGCTTAGTTTCTCTTCTAACTCATTGATTCTATTCTTGAGCGTCTCTGTAAATTTGCCTAAACTTTGATTCTCTTCGTTCAAGATAACATTTTTTTGCTTCTCATCATCAATCAATGCTTCCAACCTATCCTGGGCATTCTTAGCCCTCTTGCTATCAACTTTCAGTGAATCAATCTCATCTTGGTACTTGTCAATAGTAGCTTTCAAAGAGCCTTGTGTACTGCTAGCTAACTCACGTTCATTCTCAAACTTCGAATACTCTCCACTCAGATCTTGAACCTGACCTTCTAATCTTTTCTTATCATTTTGAAGTGAGTCACGTTCTTTGATCAAGGAGTCCACAGATTCATTCAAACTACCGATTTGTTTCATCAATGATCGTAACTTAATCTCAAGATCCCTTTGTGCTTCCACAACTGTCTCATTTTCTTCCTTCAAATCACTAGCTAAACGTGCAAGGTATGTCTTCTCTTTCATCAAATCGTTGATTTCTTTTCTTGTCTTTGACTGTAAGCGTTCGATGTCAACTTCTAGTGACCCAACACTTTTTCTTAATTCAGTTTCGTTTCTCAAAGAGCGCGAGAGCTCATCATTGAGTTTGTTGAATTGCTTTTCATATCTTGCCTTGTCCTGAGCAGAACCAGTCAATAAACGCTCATGGTAATGTTGAATTTCATCCTTCAAAAGTCGATTTGATGAGTCTGCCTTGGATAATTCGGTACTCTTGGTTTCTAAATCCTCCTTGAGCTGCCTAACAGTGGCACTTAACTTATCACTTGTGTTCTCTGACTTAGCATAATCTTCTTTGAGCTTCTCCAATTCTTGTGACATTTCGCTCAATTGCTCCTTGGAAAACTTCTCAGCAAATTTTGCACTTCTAATAGCAGCTTCAGCGTTCTCCAATTTACTGTAGTATTCCTCTGCTCTTGATCTATAAAGCTTAACACTCTTAGATAAATCTTGATTTTTTGAGTCAATAGCTTGTAACTTTAGCTGTAGTTTGACTAATTCTTCTCGAGCTAAGTGACTAGAGAGAGCATCGACATCTTTTGCCTTGTATTCAGCAATTAATCCCTTGGAGTCTTCAAGTTCACCTTGCAGTTTAACAATCATGCCCTTTGCATCGAATAGCTCCTGGCGAGTGGTTTTCAAATTCGATGCAGTCTCGTGGTATACCTGTAATAATTCTTCATTATGAGAGTCAATTGAATCACCTCTTTGCTTTAAAACACCCTTACTCAAGACGTTTTCATCATTTGCAAACTTGGACATTTCAGTTAGCTTTCTCTCCAAAATCCTGACTCTAGCTTCACTAGTTTCAAATTTGGTCTTGAACGAGTCAAAATCACCTGCTGTTGCAAAGTCTGTAGCTGTATCGTTTGAATTTCTATCTCTCAAAACTCTTCTATGTAAATCAGGTCTTGTAGCTGCCTTGCGCTCCAAATCGAGTGCAATCTTCAAATTCTGTAACTCCCTCTGTAACTTCTCATTCTCCGAGGCCAATTCTTCATGATCCCCATCACCAAATACGGGCGTTTCGCCTGCATCTAAAGAGTCTTTGATCTTTCTCAGTTTGATCTTGAGTTGTTGCTTATCAAATGTTTCAGATGCAAGTCTGGTATGAAGTAGTTTTAGATCCGCCTTGAGCTTATTTTTCTCGATAGATTCTTTCTTCAAAATGGCACTTTGTTCATTAAGCTGCAGCCTCATTCCAGCATACTCCTTAATCAACTGTTCTTTATCTTCTTTAATTCTATCAACATCACTATCATAATGAGAGTTTAGTGAACGGCTTCTGAAAGCACCTTGAGCAGCTCTCACCCCAGATTCCTTTTTCTCTCTTGCGAGCTCATCATTCTCCAGTTGCAGCTCTCTAATTTTTCTGACCAGTCCAGAGGATTTGCTCTTCTCCTCTTGGATCTCAGCCCTCAAAACTTCCACCTGGTTCTTCAGACTCGCCACATCATTATCAAACCTCTGCTTACCACGATTGAATGAAACGTCATCAGAGATCTTCTTTTGTAACAGGTCACGTGCCTCATTGGCTTCGTGTTCTAGTTGTTTGTATTTGACTCTCAGCTCCTCCATTTCACGTATCACCAAACTTAGCTCGTCAGAAACTGTCGTCTGCTCTTTCTTCAAGCTATCCCTCTCTTTCGATAAAACCTTGATTTGCTCAGACTGTTGATTCAACTGATCCTTCAAAGTCTTTACCTCGCTTTCTTTCTTAGAAACAATGGAGCTGTACTGATTAGAGGAGTCTTGCAAAGATTTAAGCTTAGCATTCAGCTCTTTGTTTTTCTCCAAAAGCTCTTTGATCTCTTTATTGGCCCTTGAGTAACTTGAATTCAAGCTAGAAAGCTTAGTCTCAATGTCCTTATCTGAAGTAGAAAGTTTCTCCTCTTGTTGAGCAATCTGAACCTCTTTTGTCTTCAATAAGGCTTTGAGCATCTTCAACTCTTCCTGAATTTTGCAAGTTGTCTCTTTAGCAGCTTTATGAGAGTCTTCGGTTTTTCTCAAATTAGACTCTAGCTCTTCAATTCTGGATGACAACAAGGCCTTCTCTTTCTCCAAGACGCTCACAAGTTTCTTTCCCTTTTCCAGATCGTTTTCATAATTCTTGAGCTTAACATCCAGATCATTTTTCGACTTTTCAAATTCTTCACGTTGTAATTCAAGTTTTTCAATGTTGGACAAGGTCAAATTCAGCTTATTTTCCAGCTCCAGCTCACGATCTTTGCTCTTAGACCAGTCTTCTTCCTTGGTTTTCAAAATGGACCTCTCGGCTTCCAAAGCAATTTCGAGTTTTGTCACTTCCTGTTCAGCGGACTCCTTCTTCGATGCAAAATCACTCTTTTCAGCTTCAAGTTCAGAGAGCTTTTCCTCAAGGGATTTTATTTGTTGACTGAACTGCTTTGTCTTCATAACCTGCTGGGAAGAATCTAGTAGTGGCTTCAAATCGGTGTACAGGGTGAACCAAGGATTCTCATTGAGCTTGTTAAAGGTTCTGAAAGCTTTCATCAAGACTTGAGATGCTTGAATCTTATCCACTTTTCTCTTAATGACTCTTCTTTTCAATACCCCTCTAGCAATAGCATTGAACTCGGTTAACGTCTCCTTGATCTGTAAATCTCTCTTCAGCTCGAGATCAGCAAGCACACCAGCTTTGAAGAAAACTTTTGTAGACCCCACCCTATAAATCTCAGTGTCTATCCTTAATGCACGTAAAATCATCTGACAGTTTTCTTTCATATTACCAGTGAAATTGGAATCTTTCGTCAAAAACCTATATCTATCGAAAAACTCTTTGAAAAAGATTCTGTTAGGAAACCCTGAACGTACGATTCTAATACCTTCTAAGACACCATTGCACTTCAGTTGTTCCAAAACCAGTTTCTTGTCGAATATCTGTGGCTTTTTTTTATGATTTGGAATGATACATCTGATGAAATGAGGATGTGTTTGTGACAAAAGTTGTAACAAGTCATTGAGTTGCTCCTTGTGTCTTTGGGAAACTGTTCTGAAAGAAGATCCTCTTTGAGTGGTTTCATTGGAATAAAGGTTGGCAATGAAGTTGACACTGGATCCAGCCAGCATTTCAATAACATTATCAGATAATGGATCACGATTTTTCTCAATCCAGTCATCAATGGAGTATTCGACATCACCAGCATAATGCTTCAGAGTGAATTTGTTGGCGAATTTGGAAGGCTTAAATTTGTCACTTTTTTGATTGCAGTTTTGGTTTAACTTCTCAAAAAATGATGCGTCTGTAGATTTTGGAACAATACATTCTTCCTCCAGCACAGAGAAAATTCCCACTGGCTTCTGTTTTTCAATCAAATCGATAGTCAATTGTAAATCTTGACCAAAATCGATAAACTTCCAATCGATGTCTTCCTTCATATACTCATTTTGCTCCAAGACAAACATGTGGTGATTGAAGAATTGTTGGAGCTTCTCATTTGTATAGTTGATACAAAGTTGCTCAAATGAGTTCTGTTTGAAAATTTCGAAGCCCGCAATATCCAAAACGCCGATGAAATTTGCGGATGTAGCACCATTGTCAAGATTATCATTGATAGCATCCACAAGGTACTTGAAAATTTTCTCGAATAATGATTTTGATAAGGCATCCAAAGAAAATTTGGCTTGTGCAGGGGTTCTGGATTGTTTGATGAATTCCTTACCAGCTCTGACTTTGGGCCTTAAAATTGCCTCATTGAAATTAGAAGTGGATACCCCAAGCAAGCTGCATAGTGACTCAGTCGAGCTCTTGAAGTTGGCTTGTTCGGATTTCATTGAAGAAAACTCAACATTACCAATGTGTAAGATGATGGCTATTATTTTAAAAATCTCATAGTAGTTGGCTCTTTCAATACCCATAACATCCAATGCATTCTTCAAGTTCTTGAACTCCTTCTTATCATCCACTCCCGGGATTATAGCATTACCACTTTTCAAATAGCTGTAATCAGATGGAGATCTTGATAGGCTAAGAAGATCTAACTCTTTGTCCGTAAGCCCCGAAAGCAGTTGGTAAAAAATATGGTAATTCCTTTCTTGTTTGGATTGAGAGACAACTCTAGACTTCTCCAAAAGGTACCAATCAATATGGGCGCCTGCAATCTTCCCAAAATCATCAAACTCTATCTTGATAAACTTCCCAAATCTCGATGAGTTATTGTTACGAACAGTTTGTGAGTTACCGAATGACTCTAGTATTGGGTTAGCTTGAATGATTTGCTGTTCAAAGGAACTCTGTTTTTCCGCTGACTTGCTCGCCTTTGAAGTAATTGCAGCAAGGTATTGGATGATCTTTTTGGTATTCTCAGTCTTACCAGCACCAGATTCACCAGTGACAAGGATGGACTGGTCTCTCTTGTCCGTCAGAAGATTCTGGTATGCCTCTTCAGTTTCAGCGAATATGTGGGGCTTTGTATCTGCCTTCGGAACATTATGGTACATGTTGACGTAGTCATCACTGTAGATAGGTAGCCTGTTGTATGGGTTGATAGCGACAAGAAATAGCCCCGAGTATGTGTAGATGAGGTCCTCCTTGTATCTTCTCTCGAGGTTGTACACAACTGAGGGCTCATTCAGGTATGTGAGCTCCGCAACATCGTCAGCCTTGTCAAACTTGCTGGGATTGACCTCTTCGATGTTCTTTGATTCGATTACTTCTTCAACACCGTCTTCAAATCTCACCTTGACTTTGTTATCATCGACAGGCTCGAGAACGCATCCCTTCTTGTACACGCTTGCCTTGTGTGGGACCCATACCCAGTTGCGGCTTGTGGTCTCCATACTCACGCTCTAAGTTGACTTGAGCAGTGGTCTTTTCTAGTTGTGTAATTGATCTACCAAAATGTGTTTTGTTTATTGTTGACGTTTTCGCTTGTAGAATTCGAAAACAAAACAAAAAATGCATCTTGTTTACATTTTGCCGAATGAGGAGATCATTCCGTCATGTGACTAAATCATTATGAGCCCTGTGTATGGTATGATTGATATTACACCCGTACACCATGCATATCGAAGAGCCTTCAAGATAAGCAGTAAATGAATCCATCAGATCACCTCGTTCTTCTTATTTAGCAGTTTAATGGCGATACACTCAGTGCTGCTACTTATGATTCCAAATGTACACGGTTAATGGCTCTGTTCACCATTTGAACAGCGCATCTACGCATCGCAGAGATCACAAAACCGAGCCTGTGTCCTCGATCTTGCCATTTGTGTCATCCTGTATCAATGTCAATGCACCAGGTTCGATAAGCCAAAGAAACTATACCTACTCTTCTGCATCTAGTGCAGCGGTTCAGGTAACACATACTGGTGATGTGGCTAATATAAACTCATCGTATATTGACAAGCTCCCCTTTGAGTTGCGCTTGTTCATTGCCAACCAGCTCTCGCAGTATGATGCCATCAGCCTGCTACGGGTCAATAAGGCCTTCTTCCAGTCCACAGTTGTCAGACTTTATCATACTGTTATAGTGGACCCTTCTTATTCCCAGTTTAACGTGGATGTTTTCGAAAAGGACAAGGATAGATCTCTCGACGTTTCCAGATCTACTGTAATAAAACTGAAGTACAGCTTGAAGAACTTTTTGAAGACTATCAGTCAGGAGCCTCCTGTGGAAACGTCAGATTTTGGTAAAGTACAAGTTTCCTATGGGAACTTCATTAATAAACTTCAATTTGTTGAGCTCCCATGTGGTTTTTACTCTCCTTTTGACTTGAAATTTTTCACGTTCATGTCGATTAAAAAACTAGAAAAGTTGAATCGATTCTATTGGAACTCAGATAAGGAGTTATCATATGAGATAATCAACAGACTACCCAATAAGGAGAATTTGAACTCATTGCATTTGAGTCTAGACTTCAAGAAGATCCATTCGCCAAATGATTTCGACTCCTTCAAGCATTTTAAAAACTTGGAGAAGCTATCGATAGAGCCCTTCCTGAATTCATACAACTTATTTCAGATCTTCAAAAATTTACTAGAGGGCAATGATGATACAATCAATTTAAAGGTGTTAAAGTTGGTGAGACTGAACTCAAATCATAGCTTCATAAAGAATCCCTCGACATCTTTACTGGTGCTCACCCCCTACATCTTGGAGCATGAGCCGGTCAAGCTTAGTGATTATGACATCAACTGCATCCTGAATTTGTTCATTCTCTTCAGCGCTGCAGACTCCAGAATGGAGGATTTGGAGGCTCTATCTTTGGATTCCATAGTGATAGCCACAATGGACGCGAAGAGACTAAATTGTGTATTGAACGTGGAAAAATTGGAATATTTGGAGTTGGAGAATGTTACTGAAGTACAGATGCCTGAAGATGTTTATGCCCCCTTATCTATGAATGAGCTCTACACTAAGCTTGATCCAGGATTTTTGAAGTGTCTAAGCAAGAGACTCACCAACTTGAAGAAGCTTTCGATAGACTATAGAGAAAGTTTGAGAGATACAGTTCCTAGTTTCATCCAGAGTTTGAATGACCTTGAAGAATTGGATATTACTATAAGATGGAACATCACCAAGCTCTGCTCCGTTCAGTCTTGGAAAACCTTGTGTCAGCAGTATATGGCTGCTATCACCTCACACTCCTCCACTTTGAAAAAGCTTTCGCTAGACACCAAGGAGGATTCCGTTTTCTGTGATTTGCACAAGTTAATATTCACAGACAACTTGTTAGAGCTTAGTGCAATGACAGAATTACGATCCTTACGGTTACATGGGTATTCTTTACAACCTTGTGCTCCTTTGTTGATTTCACACCTAAGTAACTTGAGGTACTTGGAGTTGTTTGGCCCAGGAGCGGGTGGCGCACCACATATGGGTTTACAGGTCGTCCATGATGGAGTTTTGGATGACTGGATCAGGGTACAGGATGTTGTGTTGGCTATCAATGAACAGAACGATCACATTGAATACATCAAGATTGACAAGTGCTTGTTTGAAATCAAGGATAAGAAGACAATGGTACCGAGAGATGGGTTGGATAATTGGTTCAGTAGTAAGGTGAGGGTTGGGCTACATAGGAGCGATTTTTAATTAGTGACAAGTATAAGATGATAATAACTACAAAGGGATCTAGAAACTCTATAATATATCTATGCAAATGATTGATTCTTATACTATATACACCGAGTAAGATGACTAGTGACAGGGGAAATGCGAATGAAGGTGTTGATTTTGATAAGGATAACAGAGCCAGGTAATTTTATGTGAGAGTTCATGGTCTTCACATTACGATACAACATCCACCTCCTTGACTTTGCACGTTTTCTTCTTTTTTCTTTGACTGCAACGATCTATGGATTGACACTGTTTCATTTGCTTTACCTTCTTCGTCAGGTTTAGCGTTGCTAGAATATGATCCATGACCTTCAAGTGAAGCACCAATTGTGAATGTCTTGTGTTTCTGTAAAGTTTTCACTTCACTCACAGTTGATGCTGTTTTTTGATGCAATTGTTTAGCTGATTTTGATTTTGGAACAGATGTTGACGATGAGTTGTTGTACTCTAGCAGATCAGCTTGTTCTCTATTAGATATTATTTTCTTTGTTATATCCATGAAGCATTCTTCAACTCTGTCATTATTTTTGGCACTGGTTTCAATGAACCGCTCAATCCCAAACTCTGTGGCAAGCTCTTCGGCATCAATACTAGGCACCAGCCTCTCATGAACTAGATCCGCTTTATTTCCAATCAAAATGGTTGGAGGCATCTCGCCTTTCACTCTGAGGATATGTCTGTATGAATTGGATACGTTGACAAAACTTTCCAGGTTGGAGATATCGTAAACAATCAAAAACCCGTCAGCTTCCTTGAACTGAACATCCTTCAGTGGTGAGTAGTCATCCTGTACAGCTGTGTCTAAAATATGTAACTCATAACGATTCCCATTGATTTTTAGTTGTCTTGTGTAGATATCCTCCACAGTGGGATCGAAATCTGATGGGAAATGTGATTGAGTAAATTGCAGCGTCAGTGAGGATTTCCCACTGCCCTGTTGTCCAAGTACGCATATTCTCAAGTTCTCTGCTGGCATTATTATTCAAATCGTGTATAGTTTGACGAAGCGTTGAAGTAACTTAAGCTTATTTCCTTTAGCAATAAAGTTTAGTTTAGTTCAGTCTGTATGCAAAGACTCTTAGGTTTAAATCTTGAAACTTTGATATGGGAGTGAAATGTGTGGTGGATATTTGAGTGAAAGAGGAATTTTGGGGCCTTTTGCGTTTTTGGTGCCTTGGGATCTTATATTCAATGCTCGATGACGGCTGACGGGATTTTGGAATTTGTGTAATGATCTTAGTAGCAAGCTCACTCAAAATCGGCGTAATTACGGTTCCCTTCTGAGCCAGATTTTGAAGCTTAATTTGGGTGATTTGCTGTATATATATGAAATGTGGCTGCTGGACAAATCGCTCTGCCGATGCGGATGTGCTGATGATAGTAATTGGGCGCGTGCTAACTTTCTCGACTGCACATGAAAGAGATTGTATGGCTCTTTTCTTTCAACTCGGGTGGAAAAAGAAACAATTCACCGGTTATGCATGCTAATGCATAAAAGACGTTTTTAACGGCAGGAACTTGTAAACTCTAAAGTCGGAGAACACACAAAAGAAGTTTCGACGACAGCGCGATCTTGTGGGCTTTTGCCCTAGCTAGGCGAAGATGAATAAGATGGGAAGTAATTACCAGGCGTAATCTATGTGAAATCCAGATAGCTGTCGAGTTGCTCGTTATCGGCCTTAGGAGGATCAGAACACTGTAAAGCATGCTGACTGAAAATCAAAACAATACAAACGCATCAAGAACAGTAGACATGTTTTGGCTATCTGGAGTCGGCAGTAGCAGTAGCACCAGAATGTGCCAGACTGGACTTTTAGTTCCCTTTTCTCTGGCAGAAGTTACGCGGAGCTTTAACTCACCTGCTTCAAACTCATGCTCAACGACAAACGACCTGGCTTCAAGTTCGGCTTGTGAATCGAGATGTCTTCAAAGTTTGAAAGGCTTCAGTTATGGAGATCATATTTGATAGTTTCAGCAAAAGCGAAAAGGCTGTCTTTGTTGTCAGAGTTCAATCTGTTTGACTCTTCACTCAACTTCTAGAATCTAGAGCCTTCTGGGCTTTCGATATTTTGAGAAAAAACATCTACATGCACCTTAGGAGCATGATGCCGCATGGAAGTAAAAAAACGTTTTTTTTTTCTTTGGTATGTGCCCGCCTCTCGCCGCTCACGTCAATTACAATTCACACGCTTCTCGGAACTTTAGATCTGTGTGGAGTCTGGAGGCTGGGGATAAAAAACAACATACTGTCATACCGTTGCTTTTGATCTTCCGGGTGTGAGATGCTGTTTTCCATTAGGGGGGTACGAGAGCTACAAAATTCTTTTTAGTCTCTAAGCTTGGAAAGCTGTCAAAATACGCCGTGCATTCGTCTCACTACGGCGAAGAAAGCGTTGGAAATCATCATAACAAAAAACGCATTCAGACAAGGTATACAACTATACAACTTTTGGGGAGAAGCGGCATTAGTAGTTGTATGAAGTCTCTAACTTTGCCAATGTTTTGGGGAGAAGCGGCATTAGTAGTTGTATGAAGTCTCTAACTTTGCCAATGATTTACATAGTACCGTCACGTAGATACTCTCAAAATGATACCGTATTAGATAAAAGATAAATCAGGAGCTCATCGCTGTGCTTGGGAAGAGAATTTGCTGCACAGAAGTTCATATTCTCCGATCTATACCGTTCACAAGGTATATACACTGCCATATAGTCTACAAAGTATGTTCCTCCCGACTAAAGGCGCTACAAGTACACGCCTTGCAACTTTGTGTAAAAGAATTAGTAGTCAAAGCGCTTTTTAGTTTTTAGGTCCAAGCCAGAAGTCAGGAGTCAGGAGTCAGGACTCGCAACAACTTTGAATTATGCGGCTCTTGATATGACAACATCTCAACTTATGCGTTAAAAGGCATTTCGGATAAAAATGAAGCTCACTAGAAGTTTCGCAGTTTCGCTCCCGATCATGTATTTTGACAGAAAACGGTCGCCAGTTTTGTTTGCATGAATCAACATCATACATGAGACTAGCCGCTTGGGTGACTTCATATGTTTGAGCTCAGTTGATGTGACTCTTAAGTCTGTGCTACTAGTCAGTCGTTGGCATAATCGTCAAGGGGATTGTGATACTCAAGGTCCTTACTGTTCGGGCCTACGAACGCTCTCTCATTTTTGCACCCTGCCTAGCGGTGGGACCCTACTTCGAGCGTCTTCTGCGCTCCTGGACTGTGGACATTCCAGAAGCTTAAAGTCGTTTACACGGCACTTGTTTATGAATCGTTTTGTAATTAGCATAAAGATAAGTTCTACATTTCCACGTGGATTACATTTGTCTCTTTTCTATTAAATAATGTACATAAAACGTGTATGATTGTAGTTACAATATGATAACGACTCAGGAGTTGTCGTCTCTATAATTTTGTGTCTCTGTCTCGATAACAAATTCCATAGCATTTATCAACTTTTTGAATATCCTCTTCGAGCCTTTAACTTTGGTCAAACTTATTTCATTAGATTCAGAATCGAATAGGATTTGGAACCTCAAAGGTTTTCCCAGAGCAAAAGAAGGTGGTATGGTAGCATTGATAACGTTTCTGGTCTCCTTAATAGTAGTTAAAGTTCCTTCTTTACGCTTCAACTCCAAAACAATCATGATAGATCTCTTCAAATAAGATAGGGGTATAGTACTTTTGAACACCTTGATATCTTTCTTTCTCTCCTTACCGTGATTATCAGAAGATACCAAGCTGGCAAAGAATTTGGTAAACCAGTTACTCTTCTTAATAGGCTGTGATTCAATACTGATTTTGTCCGGGGCAGTTGGCGCTGCTCTTTGTGGTTGCAAATCTTGTTTCTTGAATAACATACCATCATCACTCGTCTTGAAATCATTCTCTTGAATATGCTTCAACGGTGACTGTTTTAATGGCTTATGTGGTGATTCCCTGAAAACAGTAGATGTGCTTTTGAACAAACCTTCATTTCTTGTGGAGTTTCTTGTGGAGTTTTCATTATAGTCATCAAAAATCATTGTCACTCTCTTAGCGCCAGTATACTCAATATCATCATCTGTATTGTCAGCAAACATAGAATTATCCAAAAGCGTACTCTTCGTTTCATTTTGTTCCTCGACGTCGTCAAAAGTAGGAGCAGCAAATATTGGTGGTTTAACAGTAGGAACATGCTCCTCTTTCAAATCACTAGGGTTATTGTACAAGCTCCCTCTCACATCTAGGGACTGTGGTAGCACCTGTGTAGTATTGGATGATGCTTTTCTATGCTGTTTGACAAAAGAATGACTCGAAGTTGAAATCTTTAGAATATTTTGCTGAGAGCCTGGGAGATCAGCGAACATGCTATCTTCTCTTGGAGTCAGCTTATTACCGACAGTAACATTCGAGCCATTTGATATTGGAACCGCGGTGGCAAGTTCTGTTCTCGTTGGTAGCTCAAAATCAAATGAAATATCATGTGAAGAACTGAATGATGATTCTGCCTCTTCCCCAAATGATGAGCTTGAAGAAGCAACTTTATGAGAAGGTAATGCTGGAGGAGCATTTTCAAGTTCCTTCTTCAAAATAGCGGCCAAGTTGATTGAAGTTGATGACTTTGAGTAGTAAATTTTGGAGGCAGTTTTCTTATCTCTCGTTAAATTAACACCAAATCTCTGAAGGACTTCCACATTGTTATTGCTGATTGTATCTTTCTTGTACTTAGGATCCAGAGTTGTAGGCTTCGATTTTGGAATTGGTTCAGTAACGTTACGTCTGTTACTAACTTCAAAGTTTCCCCATTGGCGTGGTATCTGTTTCGGAACTGAAAGCTCTTTCTTAACGATTGATTCTTCAGCAAGAGCAGGTCTCATAGTATGTTCAGGTGATCTGCACTCTAGTTTGACCATGGGAGAAGAGCTAGTAAATGACTGTCTCTTTGGCGAAAGCTTCTTTGGTGATGACTTCTTTGGAAATTCTTTCTTTGGGGAAAGCCTTTTTGGAGATTCTTTTTTTGAAGATGATTTGAAGTTGAAAATCTCCTCATATAGAAAAGCAAACTCATCTGAAGGAACCCCATCCGGCCCTAGATTCAACCAGTCAATTTCTAAGTCAGGTAAGGGTGGTAGTATACTTTGATGTTTTTTCACTTGTTGTACTGCAGAGTGATTACTTGAAATGGACTTCTTACTTGAAGACCTTGACATCTGATCGTTATTCAGTTGTTTATTGTTGAATGAAACACCACGACGAGCTGAGTTTGATGCATGGATTTGGAGGTGACCTGTAGCAGTTCTGGTCACTTTCTTTTTCGGTGTTGCTGGTAAAGCAGGTAATTCAGCATATTCAGTCTTGATAACTTTGGATCCATCTTCATTGATGATCGTAGTCTGCACGGTACTCTTTGACTTCTTCAACAATCCATCGCCGTTACTGACCTTCTTCTTGGAGTTTTTGTGGGCGATTTCATTCTTCTCTTTAATTTGATGTTGCTTTTTGTATTGAGATAGCAGAAAGTAAAAGATCTTTTCAGGATTTGAGTTGGAAGATAAAAGTTTGGGGATCAATGTAGATTCTGTTGCACCATGGAATAAAATAGATAAGCTTTTTAGAAGATCGCGGTCGATATCCTCTCTTTTCAACATTAAATGATCCACTTCACTATAGTATTCGTCCAATTTAACCTTGTCAGATTTCTTATTCTTTAGAATAGCAGAAGTTTCGTACTTTTTTAATAAAGGATGCTTGAATATTTCACTGATTTTGATTCTGTCACTAGGATTGACCTTCAGCATTTTCCAAATCAAATCCTTGGCTTCTGGGCTCAAATAGTTTGGCATGATAAACTTCCCACTTTGGACCTTCATGAGTAACTTTCTGATGTTCTCATCATCAAATGGTAGATGGCCTGTGAGTAAAGCAAAAAGAATGATACCACATGACCACACATCGCTTGGAGAACCATGGTAGTTTTTGCCTGTGACAATTTCAGGAGAAGCATAGTGAGGAGAACCACAGCTTGTTTCCAGAAGTTTGTGATTGATTTCCAAAGCAGCCATGCCAAAATCGGCGATCTTAATGTTGAGGTTTTTATCAAGTAACAAATTTTCAGGTTTTAGATCCCTATGGCAAATATTGAACTGATGGCAATAACTGACACCGCTGATGATTTGCCTGAAGTAATGGATAGCCTCTCTTTCTGGTAGTTTTCCTTTCTTAATCAAATAATCAAACAGTTCACCACCTTCCACATATTCCAGAACAAGATACAACTCGCCCTTGTTCTCCCAAACATCATAAAGACCCATGATATTTTGGTGAGATATCAGTTTCATGATGATGATTTCTCTCTCAATACCGTATGGTGAAGAGTCTTTATCATCTGATTTCCCATCCTTCTGGAATTTGGATTTTGGAACAATCTTAACAGCTGCCAATTGGCCTGTTTCCGAGTGCTTGGCTAACCTGACTCTACCAGTAGAGCCTCTTCCCAGTGTTCTACCTAATCTCCATGGACCGACGTGATTCTTTGATTTTCTTTTGGATGAGTTGGTATTAGTAGAAATCTGACTCAGTCTTTTGGTAGCGTTTTCCACCGAGACAACAATCTTGTCAATCTCTGTATTTTGTTTTGATGGAGAGGACTTGTTATTGATTGAAGCATTTTGGACATTTGCAACGTTGTTGTTTGGAGCCAAAGCAGCCCGGGCAGCGTGCCTGGCGAAGCTGGCGTTACTCTTTGGAGGATTGGTATTGTGTACTAGCATCTGCAAAGCATAAGCAATGTAGAAATCCTCTGTTGTTGTGCGTCTTTACTGGGCTTCGGTTATGGGAGAGCTAAACTCTATTGGACGTTCTTTGGTGTTGATGGGGTAGAGAAGGGTTTAAGCGAATGAAAGCAAGCAGCTGGCTGATGAATGAGTGTAAAACAGTTGGAGATGGTCTGCTGCTAATCGGAGGATGTCTGTGCTCAAAAACACCTGTCCTTGTCCTTGCCTTTGTAAACTACTTGTTGATTTTAGTTTGTTTTGGTCTAGTTTTTATTTTTTCTTCGAAGGAGTGGCATTCTCCCAGGAAAAGTAAACAAAAACAACGCGTACAACATTTTGCTGCTCTTACCAGTTCTAGATCGAAGAAGCATGTGGTGTTGAGGTGTTAGAGGTGTTAGGATGAATGTTTGGATGTTTTATGCCTTAAATCTTGCAGGCTTGTGTACCATTTACCTTCGACTTCAACTTGACTGTTGCAGAACTAGATGATAATTACTCATGATGGCTTTTCATTTCGGAAAATACAACAGGGGGCTCATGTAGGAGTAGCTAATGAGGTACCTTCAACTACTGACGTGCTGGTGCAATCTCAAATACTACAATTGATCAAATTATATATTGTACATAGTAATCCAATTTAAATTCACATACTGTTAAACGCTTCTGTCAAAATATTCCACCTCCTATTAGCAAGCAATATATATATCAAACTAAATCAGTTTTCTTGGATCTTTTATTAAACATTTTACCACCAGTTAGTACATACATATGTTATTTGCAAAAAATCAAAAAAACATTCGTGATTGACCGCCAGTTTGTTATCTTCAATATCAAAGAATTCCTTTTACATATATATCTACCTCGGATATGGATTGAGGTACTCAGCCCTTTGAGTTTTTGGTAATGTCAGTCATTAAACTAAGTTCAATAATAAGTCAGCTTTGATGCTTCTTAATACTACAACTCCATACTGATCAGCCATAAGCCAAACTTTTTATTTAGTATAACGATTCAAGTTGCCGAATAGAGATTTCCATGTATCATGGATCTGTAACCTTTAGGTTATAGACGAGAGTGATCGGGCACCATCGTTTGATCCCATGTAATTCCAGCTTTGTACGGTATATGCTATAAATTCTCCAGCATATACTGAAGATCGATCCCCTTCTCATTAATCCAGTAGTACAATTGAAAGTGGATACTGTCTTACTGGGCTTCCCCCTTAACAGCTCAAAAGTTGTCGAACGGCCGGCCCTTCGCTCAAAGAAATCGGTTGTGTCAATGTGCCAAAACCAGACCCTAATGAGTTATGCCAAGCGCTGTTATCAATTGAGTGCTTTGGGGTTTTCGACTTACTCTCTAAAATCTGTGATGGATGGTATGGAACCGATCCTTAAAGCCTTAGTGGCTTCTTCGGCCCACAATGCGGTACTTCAACTTTTTTGAAGAAAGATGTCAAGCCGGAATTCTAAGCTTCAATTGTTCAAGGCAAGGGGTCTCGTAAATTGCGGGATTGTTTATGTTTAGCAGTCAGGACGTCAGGACTCAGCGCTTTCTTTGAATTCTGCACTCTGACACCCGGGTACCCCTGTTAACTATACAGTCACTCCGGAAACGTAGAAGTTATGAGCACACGTGATTGGTGTTTGTGGCCCCGGAAAAGTGGCACATCCGCTGTCAACTCATGAGACTGACTAGCTTTTGCTTGTTTTTGTATAGTTGGAACATAATGAGACGAAGAAGATCGTAGATGCTACTTGCGAAAGCAACCACAGCTCTCTCTTCAAAAAGAGATTTGGCTATCCGTGAGCTTGAACACACTAGTATAACTCATCTGATCTGATTATCTTTCTAGTCTCCGCCACACTGGCAACTTGCAAGTCGGGGAAAAACAGCTGCCCGAGTCCCAAACCCGCCCTTAGCTCTAGTTCTTCCGATTCTCCCCAATTGTGGTCTCTACACCAACAAACAATCATGAAACAGACCTTTTACCACCTGTTTTGGCTGACAAAACACCACGTACCTGTCTTAAAACTTAGCTACTAGACTCGAAGCTGTACAGAAAGAGGTTGCTCCTGCTAAACCCTTTGAAGCTACCCAATTACTCTCTAATCAGCAGTTGTATAAAAGTTCAAAGCGAGGATCGAAGCTGTCCTGCATCAGTCCCAAGACCACGAGCCTCAACAAGGAAAGAGGCGCATGAGACTAATAATTACCTAAGTACTTACGTTTTAAAGTTCTTATTGGCTGGACGCCTAGCCTTCGCAGTTTTACCCAAACGTCTTCCCAAACAGCCAAATTCTTTGATTAAGCTGATAAACTCCATTCTTTGTCGATTTCCATTTTGAAATTTAGTGCTTTCCCTAATCCTTTCAGCTTTCAGTTCTCTGTCAAAAGGTTTCCTTTACTTCTGTACTACGAGCGAGCTCTAATCCCGTGTCTACAATCCTCCGTCTTTGACCTCGCTACATATCCATAATTGGTTCACCGTTGTGTTATTCCGTCGCCCATAACTAAAAGCTTAGTCCTATTGCAACTATCAACAATCTAAATGTCTGATTCCAACAAGCTCAACTTGTTCAAGTTTGCACAGAAGCGTAAGGGCTCAACCTCTTCCGTGAAGTCCAAGAAGAGAGACTCCCAGCTTCCGTCGCAGCTCGACAGCCCACAAGACCCTCATGATGTTGGCGAACGTTTGCAGATTGAAACCAACGAGCCAGACGATTCTTTCCCTCCAGAATCCTACATGAGCTCTACCGACGACTTTGGAATGTCCCCTATTCAGTCACCTTCAGAGAATTCTTTGATATTCGAAAGATCCGTTGAGGACCCGGCACAGGTCTACCAGCAGAATCAGTGTCCAAGATGTGGTCAGAAATCTAATTCTAACGGGCCAACCTGCAATCACCAGTCCATTGTGAACTTACCTTCCCATTACTCGGTCGAGAATTTCACCTCTCCATGCTTGGACGCCACCACCAGAATCCTCACAGACAAGAACGCTGACTTGGAAAACGTCGACATGGTGTATTCAAGACGCCCATCTTCCGTCATGGGACTGAATCTCGCCCTGGGCAGAACAAGATCATCAGTTACAGAACCAACATCTCCACAACAACCTCCAGTCAGCAAAACTCATTCCCTTGCGAACTTTAGAGACCTAGGGAAACCATTCAACGAAAATAATACATTCAGTTCTGCTAGTGTCACTGGCAACAATAACAACAACACTGATGATAATACTAATAATAATACCTCCACCACGCCAGCAAGACCTCCAGCTTTAAGTTTCTATTCATATGCTGACATGATAAATAATGAAAACCCAAATCCAAGAAGACCATCAATGTCCCAATCCCTCTCATCAAGTTTTATAAATTCAAGATTAAACTCAAGATCAAATTCGGTGTCACAAAATTCCAATTTCAATGCAGGCAGTTCAATCACTCCACAAAGAGCCCCACTGAGTTCAAGACAACAAAGTTTTTCATCCCCATTTATCGTACCAACAAATTCAAATGCCAATTCTACAACTTCTAATTATAATGCTAAATTACATCAACAAAGAACAAATTCGCTTTCACAGAAGAAATTTATTCTGAATCCAGATAATTCGCCAAACTCTTCAGATTCAGAATCAGATTATATCCATTCAACAAACTCTAGAAAAAATTCAGTCAACTCTAGAAAATCCAAGAACCTGAGTAAAACTATCTCTAACACAAGTTCATTGCATTCCTCATCAATGACCCCAAATCGTCGTTATTCAAATCTTGATGATACTCTCTACAATGCTTCGGATAATGAATCTTTGGTTGTCAGTTCTATTGGTGAACGGATCAGAAGAAATACAGGCGAAATCAAATCAAGTAACAATAGTATCATTGCTTGATCATCGGTGTCCTTCACGTGTCTTTTGGGTTTGTCATTATGCCTTCTATTATAGTTGTTTCTCTTCTCTCTTTTGAGATTATGTTGAGGAGAAAAGTTCTCTTTTTATGACAATGTGTACTGAGTCTCTACAGTGTGTATTTCTGTTTTATTTTGATTATTCAAACATTGCTTCATATGGTTAGATTTATATCTTGCTGAGATTTATGCCGTGTTTTATTTTTTTATTGTTTAGTTGAGATCATTCTTTTTTTGGGAGGGCGTGCTATCGTGATATCTTATGGTTTATACGTATTAGTTTGTATTGGTTTATTGAAATTGTGTTGACGTTTTTGGAATATACATATGAATTGTCGAAAAAGGTTTGTCATATGTAATTATGCTAAATAATCTTTTCTATTGGCAGTACGAACAAATCTTCTTAATTGCCATTCAACATCAGCATCTTTATTCTCCAAGGTTCCCAGTCTCAACTCATATAATCTCATTTCAAATCTTGGGCCAACCTCTGCGATCTCTACCCCATCTTTGGTTCTCACATAAACGTGTTGTCTAACACTAATGAAATCTCCATCATTACTGAAAGTGATCACTCTTGGACTATCTTTTTTAACACCAGGAGGGAACATGTGCTTCAATATAGTCTCCACTCTTTTCCCCAACTTACTAGAAAAATTATTGAAAATTAAGTGTGGATACGCTTCACTTTGATTTCCTGAATTGTTAATATCATGTCTCAAGACAACGTTATGTAGTGTGAAAAATGCTGTAGGGCCATGAGGAAAATGACTTATCGTCAACGAAGTTGGAACACCACGATGTTCATGGACAACAACCAAATCAGTAGTACCAGATGATTGACAAGCCGATACCAGATTTGGCATGATGTAATTACCCCTGTTCAATCTCACAGAGGTTGGAAACAGTAGCTTGATCTCTTTAGTAAATTGTGATAATCTAGTTGATGGATCTCTTGAAGTCGTTACAATGATCTTAGGCTCCTGAATCCCTGACATCGCAGCGTATTCATCATCTATTGTCTCCTGGATGGATTCATCATATACGTAATCCTTCTGTAGTTTAGCATCTTCTGATATATCCTTTGGTAATGGTTTCCCACTAGCCAGTGCCTGTTTTATCTCTTGACGTTTTTGCTGAAGCGACGACTCTTGGAGCTCCACAGCCTTGCGGTATAAGTACTCTCTTCTCTCACGTGCCTGTCTTCTGATCATCTTTGGTTGAGTTTCTCTTTGGTAATGGGTCTGTTGATTTCAATAAAACTCGGTATAAATAATTTGAGCTCATCGCTTTTGATAAAAAATTTCCATTCCGGCCTTTCTAATCCTCGGAATTTACTTAATCATGCTATGTGTCAAAATTTGTCTAATCTGGCTACTATAACCGAACTACTGAAAATGATTGAAAACTTCAATCTTAATCTTCTATATTAGCACAAGTTTCATTATTTACAGTCTCATTGATGAAATCAGCGAGGAAGAATATTGACATGACCTCTCACCAACCTCTAGCATAAAAACTCTCATGTTCCCAATCGTCATCATTCATCTGTTCAACAGCAGTTCTTAAAACTCTCGGTCTTCTCTTTTGTTCTCCAACTTCAACATCACCTTCATCATCTCCGTCATTCCCATCATCATCTTTCAAATCGATAGCTTCATTAACATCCTCATCTGTCTTCCCCTTTTTCTGTTTGGGATCAACAGTAAAAGACTTCTTCTGTCCGTTCGATTTAGATCCTGGATACAACCCAGATTGACGATCCCACAAGATTGATTTCCTTAAAGAATCAGATAATTCAGTAGCCAACATTTGATTTCTGGTAGTCTTTGGTGATAACTTTCTAGAAATGTTGTTTGTTTCATCATCTTTGAATTTGGCAGTATGGAAGTTTTTATTGATTTGGGACTCAATTATTGGTTTATCATCTTTGTTCAACTCAACTTTGAACGATTGTTTCCTAATTGGAACAGTGGAGGTCTTTGCTGATTCTTCAGTTGTAGAGTTCTTTCTTGAATTATCAGCAGATGAAGTGGTACCAGTATCACTTTCAACTAAAGATGCCAGCTTTGATCTCCTTGCCCTTTGATGAGCATTCGGTAAAAACATATGCGTAGATAATGCAGTTGGTAATAAAGTTGATGCGGTTGGTGGAGCATTAGATTCATGTTTATGGAATCTTGTCTTTGTACGGTCTGATGCAATTGAACTGAAACTGTTCTTCCGATGAGTAGCAAAGTAATTGGTTAAATTCATTGCTGATTTCGAAATCATTTGAGAGAATGAGCTCGATGGCTGTGCATCATTTTGAGATGATTCTAACTTAGCTCTCAAAGTCTTGGACTCCTCCGTGTGGGGCTCATTCACCAGCCCTGGTACGTTAACATTGGAAGTGGATATCACAGTATGTGGCTCAATTGTAGATAACTGTAATGGATCTGTTTTCTGTCCATGATGTTTGATATGATAGTTCGAAGAAGAGACTGAGGTTGACAACTCATGATCTTTATCATCAATATTTGAATGTGAACCATTTTGTCGTATCACTTGTCTAGAATGTGAAGAGGATCTTGATGAAGAAGTAGTCATAGCAGGTTTTTGGAAAAGATGATGGTTGTTATTAGAGTGATCAGAATCTTTAGAATCTTTGACGTCATGCATTTCATTCAAGAACAATCCACTCAATAACGATCTTTTAACTTGAGATTTCTTGGCTTTGTTCTCATCTCTTTGGAAGACACTTCTCTCCCAAGCTTTATTCAGTTCATGAGCAGATTTTTCGTCATCACTAGCCATATCTTCAGACACAGAAGACCAATCATCACTTTCATCTGAAAGATTAGATTCTGAAGAAGTGAAAATAATCTCTCTAACAGGTTGTTTGCCATGAAATAATGATGTGTTTTTCTGAGGCGGTGGTGATTTAGAGTTCGTAGAACTCGAAGAACGAGTGGTTTCATCTTTCTTGATATGACTATGATGATGGTGATGATGACGATGATTCTGTAATTCCTGTTGACCCTCTTGTACTTGTTCGTCAATATACCTTACTGAGGATTCTGTTGGAGAAGGTGAAGCCTCAATGAAAAACATGTTATTCTTCTCCTTCTTTTGAGGCTTTGCCGACGATAATGGGGTCATCCCCAGATTGTTCAACACATTACCCCGTTTTGGTTTCTGAGTATGCTGTGGTTGTAAAGGTGGGGATTGCAAATGTTGTTGATTTATAGGCGAAGGTGATTGACTAATTTTTTTCAAATCGGGACTTATACCAACCTGATCAAACAATGATTTATGATGCTGCTGCTGCTGCTGCTGAGAAGGTTGCTTGTCATGACTGAATAAAGATGTGGCCTTTCTCTCACTCGACTTAGATCTCGACGGGTTTTTGATTTGTGCGGTTGTTTCTTGTGAAAGAGGTGATTTGACATGATCTGAATTTGAAAGGGTTGGAGGGCTGGCAAACAAGGACTTCTGTGACGGAGCTTGTGGTTGCTGCTGATAGTTTTTGCTTGAATTGGAAAACAATGATGAAGCCTTCGGAGATTGCCTTTTGTTGATGCTATTATTGTTATTATCATTATTATGATTATTATTGGTGGATACAGAAGTTGAAGTTGATGCAGGAGAAGGACGATCATGAATTTCTCTTTCATTTGGATCAAATCCACGAATGATAGAAGTAGACGTATCTTGTCTCATGAGACTTGGTTTTGCAGACTCTTGGGTTTCTTGAACCAAAGAAGAGCTTTGTGCATCATCCATGATTCCAAATGCATAGCGAGGGTTTGGTTGTTCATAAACGTCAGCATCGTTTATGGAAAGAGACTCTGTGGAGAGTCTTTTCTTTGCAGCAGCAGTATTAATTCCTCCGCTGCCTCCTCCAGAGTTGAGTTTCTTGAGGGATTTCGAGGATGACGTCTTTCTGAAGAATCCTGGTCTCTTATCGAGGCTTTCGGTGCTTCTATTAGATTTCCTCGAAAGCACTCTGTTCGAAGACTTTCTCTTCGTGAGCCCTGGTCTTTGCTGAGAGATAATGTTCTGCTCGGTAACGATGGAGAGCAGGGAAAATAGGTCAGAGGCGTCCAGTTTGTTCGAAAGCGATGATGAAAGTCTGGGTAGCTCATTATCACTAGTATTGTTATGGCTCTTCACTCTGCTGTTACCGTTGCTCTGCACCAAATTCCTGTTGACGATACGCCAACTCATATTTTCAAGCCGTTTCCCATTCTTTATGAAGCCCGAGCACTTTGTGAGCCCTGTCCACACACTCAGAACATTTTCAAAGTCGAGTCCGGAGGTGTCAATGGTCTGCAGCGTGTCCCGGGATAGCTCCAGAAAGGGTGGGGCCTTGTTTATCGTGTTGGAGGACATGGCACCCCTTGGATGGGATAGTTTGTATTTGTGAGGGGTGAAGGGAGAGGGAAAAGACGGAAAAATGAAGAGTTTGTAGACAGGGATTTTTATAAATAGAGACGATTAACTTCTCGTGATTTTGATTTTGATTCTGATGACCTCTGGTGGTTTTTTTTATGGACCTCTGGATTTGTTACACGCACTTTGTCGCCGTGGGAAAGTTTAGATAGAGTTTGGTGCTATTCAGTGCTTGAGGGCCTCTTTATGTTCCAATAGCTGATGATAAGACGCACGCACAGCTGTTGATATTGACACCCTCTTCCCGTATTAAACTGTGATGATGTCTTTTTGTCATCGTTTTTTGAGATTTTTACCCAATACGGAAGAATGGTCATCGCTGATTGATTTGATTTGATATGAAACTACGATACTACTCCGATTATTGATAGCGATTCGGCTATCACTTTATCACAATCTACACTATAGTGCGAGCGTGTGAAAAATATTCAATTATAAACGTATACAAAAACCTTTTGCTAGTGATAAATTGCATTCAATATAATAGGGCATAAACAATATATGAGATTACTTACGCTCTTTGGCATAGGATCTCGCATCACTCAATCCTCTCTGGGTCTCTCTGTGGGCTTCGTTCAATCCGTCTTTGACAGTGGAAATGGCATCATCAGTGGAGCTCCAGAACTTGACATTCCCCTGTTGGCCCCACTTCTGCAAGTCTTGTTTGGCCTTTTCAGCTCTGCGTTCAGCTTCCTCGAGATTGCGCTTAGCATCAAGCTCAACCTCCTTGGACTTCTTCACACCCCAGTTATACCAGTGGTTTGTGTTCTCCTCAGCATGCTTCTGAGCATCTCTTAGGGCTGCATTGGCATCATTGTAAAAATCCTGTGCACCCTTGACACCTTCGTCATACTTGCGATTGAACCACGAGTTCCACTCATTAGCGCTCTTGTGCACATCGTGAACCAAAGGAGACTCACCTTGATATGGAACACCACCCCTCAACCAGTCGTAGAAACCTTCGTATTGTGGTTTGCTTGTACTCATTGCTCTCTTCAAGTTCTCAGTGCTGGTATCTAGTTGTTGCTTTGCAACGTTTAACTTTCTTTGAGCTTCTTCATGCAGTCTACTCTGGTTAGGGTCTTGGCTCCATGAGAACCATGACTTCTTGGTCTCGTTCACTTTCTTAACAGCATCGTCATACGCACGTTGGGCGTCATCTTTAGCACGTTCTAAATGACTTGACGCATTGTCCGCTTTGCGCTCACCCCAAGAAAACAATCTGGACTTAGGAGCAGAGCCATTGTTGTCTCTGATACCATCGTAATACTCGGATGAACTTTGTGCGGCAGTTTCACCCCAGCCCCTCAATGATTGTTTTGCTTCCAAAGCTAACTCTTCCTCTCTGGTGCGACCACCTAATCCAAACCAACCTTTTCCTTCTTGCTTGGCTTCTTCTTTGGCACCAACAAGAGAGCCCTTAGCAGATTTGTACTTGTCTTCAATTGAAGATTTGGCTCCTTCATAAGTACCCTTGACTTCGTCACCAACTTTTCTGATCTCACCTGTAAGACCAGTACGCTCTGGATGAGCATTCTCATACAATTTCTCAGCTTTTTGCTGAGCTTCGTTAGCTCTGCTATTCAATCCATCCTTGGCTTCAGTAAGCTTTCTGGAAGCCCAAGCATCGCCACTGGCACGCTTGTCCTCGAGCGTAGACAATTTCTCATCAATCTTCTTCTGGGCATCTCTGCGCACATCCTCGGCCGTCTGCTTAGCATTGGAACGGGACTCGTCAAACTTGCGGCCTGTACGCTCGCCAAAGTCTGAGGTTGGTGATGAGAAGACTGTTTGTTGGCGATGGTGTGGATCCTCGACAGCTTGCAAACGCTGTTGGTATAAATAATAACCACCTGCGGCGGCAACGGCACCTCCAATGATAAATTTGTTAGACATTGTAGCTTGAATATAGATTTCTTAGTTTACTCAAGATATCTACTACTCAAAGAAAGCAAATGGGAGTGTCACAGTATTTATACCCTGACCCTATTAACTCCCGCACAATTGGCACTCTCAATTACGTAACGTGGAGTTTGAAATTACCTTGAAAAGTGTGCTTATTTGCTTTGGTTGCTATGATTGCTGTATTTACTAGCGATATTGTAAGGGTGTGCGGATTTTAGCATGACACATAAATGACAGGATGAACGGGTGTGTAAATTAAATTGTTGTTGTTCAGGAAGTCAGTCAATTGGGCTTCAAAGAAGACAATGCGTCTTATAGAGGGCATAGTTATTTATTCTCGCCAATGCACCGGCATATCTTCCTGAATCACTGTCAACATTTTCAATCATAACAGTCCAGCAGCATTGCTAACATCTCGCATGAAATATTACTCGGAAACTATGATCACGAATTATCTCAATTGCTGTGGAGCGTAAGTTTTATTTAGCGTAGTTTAGATACATACACTATACAATTATAATGTTTAGCCTAGCTTTTGTACGCAAACTCTTTATGGTACATCAGTCTTGAAGAAAGGGACTCTTTGTCTTTGTCTTTGTTGACACTGTAATACCCCGATTACGCAGGGAATTCTCATTCCATGATTGTGCTTTTGTCTTAATCTCTTCCATTTCGTCAGGTGTCAGCTTTCTATTCATGTAAACTTCTCCCGCCACTATACCATCATATGCTTCTTTGTTAAGTGGGTTGAGCTCGGCTTCTGGGAGATAGTCCCTGATATTTTGAGCTATCCCGATTTGAGCACTTCGAGCATGACGGGACATACATGCTAAAATAATAGGAATATAACTTCTATCTTGAGGTCGAACAGCTTCTGGACCGACCATTAATGAATGATCAGAGACCGCGTAGAGGAAAGGTTCTTTTATAATATGATCGAAAGCCTCTAAAAAGGCCTTGATATTTTCGTTTGGAACAATGGTACGTGAATTAACTGTGACCATGATGAACAAACAGACAGTGAGATTCCTAGAAGCTTCCGCTTTCTGTGATACAGATAATAATTATAGTCTTCTCAAAAAAAAAGATGGAAAAGATACTTGTTCTGCTATTTTATAGAAATAACGCAATATTATTGCCATGGTCCACGTATACCGATTCAATCATAGCTTATTGTAGTATGCCTTATATGCAATATGATTCATATACATTTTGGAAATATTACCGCTTAATTACAACGACAGCTGAACTATTTCCTTCTGACATATTGTCATTGGTTACGATAGAGATCAGATCATGATGATGTGAAGATATATATATATATATATATATATATGGTAGCCAGCTAATGCCATCGAAACTCTCCAGGATGGTCAAGGAAGGAGCCTTTGAACTCATGCAGTAAGTCCAAGGAAAGGAACCCCATGAGTCATAGACATTATAATTGAAATTGAAAGCACCCGTATTACTCATGGAAACAGTGAATTCCTCAAATGACCATGTCGTTTGTGTCTTCATTACAAGGATATGAAGCTACTTAACAACATCAATACCAGACCTCTCATCACACCTCAATCAACGATTCTATAACATTCATCAAATTCTCTACACCCATTATGATGTTTTCATCAGATCCTTGACCAGGAGTGAACTTGGCGTGTGCAAAATCAATCATTGACAGAATACTCAATGGAGCCAATGTATTGGCATCATTCGCATCGTCATGTTCATAATATCCATCATCTTCATCATCTTCATATTGTAGATCATCCCTGAATATCGGGTCTTGATTTTGCATTTCCATCCATCTTTCAAGATTGTTCTCATATATGAGTAGCAGACTCCCAGATATGATACGTATCTCTTGTGATAGTAGACAGTTGTACAGTAATTGTAGTCTAGTGAAAATATTTCTTATCACAATTTGTTTCTGATCATGATCTAGTCCATTATGGTTGAAAAATATCTTGAAATTCTCAGCCATGTTGTCCTTAGTCAAGGCCCTTCCGTACCATTTGTCAAAGATTAAGTACCCGTCTTCATCATTGGCTACATGCCCTTCAGTGTTCACAAAGTTGGAAAGATCAGGTAAATCAGTGGTGTATAATCTCATTCCACACACTCTATAATGCAATGTCCCAGAAGTCGTTGACCTGCTAACTTCTTCCAGCCTTTGTAATTTATCTTCAGCTGTATTCTCGTCATGCAGCACTTTCCCCAACTTGATATCAACTACAGCAGGATTTTTAAATCCTTTCAATAGATTCTCCAGAACAAGAAACTTTCGATCATCTCTAAATGCCACTTTCTCATCCAGTCTCTTTAGATCATCATCCACTTTCTGCACAGCTCCCACCTGCTCAGAGATCCCTTGTTCCAATGTTCCCATGAAACGTGGCATCCAGTCAGCCAATCGTGATCCTTCCTCACCATCATCGCCAGCATCATCATCGTCAACAGTCTCTTGAACCTTTGTATAGAAGTCGATTTCCTGCTGTGTGGAGGGTTTTATGAAAAGCAGCCCGCTCTCATCCACAAGAGCACCATCATGTCCCGCAGCCTGATGCTTAGCCTTTGAGAAGCCTTCAATTGGCATTGATTTAATAATATCCTCTCAACTCAGCTATGTACTAGCACTACGTTCGCAGCACCTTCGCTACAAAATTACGTAGGTCTATTTCGCAATTTCTAAAACAGTAAGATATGTCGCTGTTGGGCGTAATTTGGCGCAGTATCTATTTTTAAAGGAGTAGATAGCGACAATTTTTACCACTTACGGTCTGACAACACTGCCTTTTGTTTTGTGTCGTTTAAGCAAAACGCGAAACAGGAAACAGCATTGAACTGAAAACATCAAACAACTGCGACAGAATTAATTAAATATTCATAAAATTCCCGAGTTTACAAAAGCCTTTGGTTATATACTCGGTGATTCTACTTGTTTGAGGTTTCCAAAATGAGTTACAACAATAATAACAGTGTACGTATATCCCACTATAGTGTTTCCCCGGTGCAGCTATTATGGTGTTTTCATTGAGAATGACGGAAATGGTGGAAATGGTGTCTATGCTTTAAAAATATTCCCAAATGAGAGGTGATGTGTTGGGGTTTTGATCAGAATGAGGCTCATTGACATACGTGGCCTGGTGCTAGAAACCAACCATCATATTGTCTTTGACTGCTTCCTTATGTGGACTTTTACCGCCCTCTCGCAATATCCTCTGTGTTTTCTAGAGGACCCTGTTTCAAGGAATCCATGCAAATTGCCCCCACAGAACATTCCATTGAACTTCGTCTTCATCAACTAATAGCCGAACCTTGTTATGGTACAATACTAACATCTTGTCTTCCAGTACGGGTATGACAACTCCAATCCATACCAGGAGACCCATGAAATGAACACGTACAATCAGGGCGATGATGACTTCGTTGCCTTCATGAATAGTGTGTCCGGTATAAACAATGACCTAGATAACTACCAACAATTAGTGGAGCTGATCGAATTCAACCAGAAGAAGTTATTGAATGAAGTCAATGAAGAACAAGAAAATGATACAAGAAGACAATTAGACTCTCTTATTTCCCAAGCTTCCTCTTTGCAACAAACTTTGAAAACCAAAATCAAAAGTGCTCAAGCGAAAGCAGGTCCTGACTCTGCCAAGAAAGCTCAAGCTGAAAATTCTAGACAAAGATTCTTGAAATTGATTCAAGATTACAGAGTTATTGAAGCAAATTACAGAGAAGAAAATAAGCAACAAGCTGCTAGACAATATAGAATCGTTCGCCCAGACGCTACAAATGCAGAAGTTGATGAAGCTATCAGTGATGTTGGTGGGCAGCAGATCTTTTCCCAAGCTATCATGAACGCCTCGAGAAGAGGTGAAGCAAAGACTGCTTTGGCTGAAGTTCAATCTAGACATAAAGAATTACAGAAATTGGAAAAGACTATGGCAGAATTGACTCAATTGTTCCATGATATGGAGGAATTAGTTGCCGAACAAAACGTCCAAGTTCAGAATATTGATCAATCAGTTCAAGGTGCACAGAAGGATGTTGAGTTAGGTCTCGGTCATACCGATAAGGCTGTAGAAAGTGCAAGAAAGGCTAGAAGAAAAAAATGTTGGTGTATCTGGATCTTGGTCATCATCATTATCATCATCATTGTTGTCGTCGTTGTTCCAATTGCTACTCATTTCGCCAATTAAACATTCACATAATGTTTTTTTTTTTTTTTTATTGATTCAATGGACGCCTCTTGATTGAATAGATGATTGCTTTGTTGGTTTCTCCCTTGTTAAAGATCAGTCTAGAAGGCGGGTTGTCTGTTTGATTGTACATTATGTTTTTTTTGCTTTTGTTTCATGTGTTTTTTTACCGGTCGGTTCGTTTCTGCTAATTTATGTCAACTGGAACATAAGAGCCAACTTTTTTTCTTATACCAAAATTTAATAAAACTTTACAAAAGTACTTTTTGATTGAGACTGTGTAGTTGTCTGTATTCATATACAATTAGTTATATATGAGAGGCGGATATAGAACAGTGATTAAGTCCTGCATTGTAAGTGGTTTTAATCTTCAATCAGGGTGGAGAAGTTCTATGATGAATAAGAGGATCACTTCCAGATCAAGATTTCCGAAAAAACCCCAATCCTTCCGATAACCCATCACCATTTTATCTTCCAGTAACGAAAGTGTTCTAATTAGCTAAATGCAATGAACAGGGCTAACCTATCCAAGGAGTTAACTAGAAGGCATCGTTCTGGGTGGGTATCATATACAAAAAGGCCATAGACAAATTGAGCATGAGCTTCAGAGACTATCAGTGCTGAGACATCGCCTGATGACGTGACATACTGATCGCCCGACTCATGTCAAGTCTTAGAATCCGTCAAAAGATGTTAGTTTCATAATTGTTGAGAGGAAAGAAAAATTTTCCTTCATGAAGAAAACGATAGAAAGCTGGGAATAACATCGGTGTTCGGATGTGTTATGAGCGCGCGCTGCGCACTAGAATCGCTTTGTAACTGCACCGAATATCTTTTAACATCAACATGGCAACTTTTTCTACAGAGACTAAACCGCTTAAGCTGCTCAAAACTTGTCCACTAGCAGCCAGTATGTCATAATATAACAATGTTCTCTAGAAATGGGCAGGAAATCCTTTCAGTGTTGCCTCAAATCCTATAAACCCCATCAACAGAATTTCCTATTTTGACCAGAACAATAGAGACGAGCCTCAACTGATTTCATGATTCTGAAAGCTCGATGCAAAGAAATCATGAGATGTGGTGCTGCTGTATCGTTCATGTTTGATGCTTATTTTTCGGCTAGGGACCACGATTCTGCTCGTTAATGCATGGTGTCCCTTCTTTTATTCTCTAAACCCTATTGTCTAGAACGAATTGGGTAACAATGAATGGTTGACCATCTAGATCTATTCAGTCTTTTCATGCACAGAATTGCTTTCACATACTGCTTTTTATGTACAGACTAAAAGATTTTGAGGTTGTTATTATAGAAATGGTTGAAGCCAAAGAAAAGACAAGATGATATTTTAATGATTGAAGGGCCCCTAAATTACAATTAGGTGTATACAATTAGGTGTATTGTACTGGTCTCATTGTTTCAATTCGAAACTGGGATAACATAAGATTTGGTATAGTAATGAAATTCTATGCCCATATACTACTTCCTCTAATATTATGGATGTCATGTGCATGTGCTGCTACAAGTGCTACAATATCAGCTACCATAACAAAGACGACATCTAGTGGGACATGTTTTGATTGTGTTACTACTACATTTGCTACGATTGAAATGAGCACCACCAAGACCACGTCGAGTGGGACCTGCTATGACTGCGTGACCACTACATTTGTCACGATAGAGACAGATACTACGAAGACTACGTCAAGTGGGACATGTTTTGACTGTACAACAACCACATATACTACTATTGAGACGGACACAACGAAGACTACATCTAGTGGGACATGTTTTGATTGTGTTACTACTACTTTTGCTACGATTGAAATGAGCACCACCAAGACGACGTCGAGTGGAACCTGCTATGACTGCGTGACCACTACATTTGTCACGATAGAGACGGATACTACGAAGACAACATCCAGTGGAGCTTGTTACGATTGCGTGACTACAACATATACCACAATAGAAACCGGCACGACGAAAACAACGTCCAGTGGAACATGCTTCGATTGTGTCACAACCACTTACACCACAATCGAAACTGATATAACAAAAACCACCTCCAGCGGTACTTGCTTTGATTGTGTGACAACAACCTTTGCTACTATTGAAACCAGCACAACGAAGACAACATCAAGTGGGACTTGTTTTGACTGCGTGACGACGACGTTTGTTACTATTGAGACCGGTACGACAAAGACAACGTCGAGTGGTACCTGTTTTGACTGTGTCACGACTACATTTACTACAGTTGAGTCCACACTGACAGATACAACGTCGAGTGGGAGTTGCTTTGATTGTGTTACAACCACATTCACAACCATCGAGACTGATACCACGAAGACCACGTCGAGCGGAACATGTTTTGACTGTGTTACTACTACATTTACTACAATTGAGACTGATACGACGAAAACAACATCTAGTGGTACGTGCTTTGACTGCTTTACCGATAGTATTTTGACACTCTCTACCACCAAGACCACATCGAGTGGTACCTGTTTTGACTGTGTCACGACTACATTTACTACAGTTGAGTCCACACTGACAGATACAACGTCGAGTGGGAGTTGCTTTGAGTGTGTTACAACGACATTCACAACCATCGAGACTGATACCACGAAGACCACGTCGAGCGGAACATGTTTTGACTGTATTACTACTACATTTACTACAATTGAGACTGATACGACGAAAACAACATCTAGTGGTACGTGTTTTGATTGTGCCACATCCACAATTGTGGAGTCTTCTACCACTCAAACTACTTCCAGCCCGGTTTGCTACACCTGCTTCACGGACAGTATTTTGATAATGTCTACCACTCATACAACGTCTAGTGGTACATGCTTCAATTGTGTTACAACGACCTTTACTACTTTGGAAACTGATACTACAAAAACAACATCTAGTGGTACTTGTTTTGACTGCACAACAACCACTTTCACAACTGTCCAGTCAAATTTCACTGATACAACATCGAGTGGTGTATGTTTTGACTGCTCTACAACCACCATTGTTCAATCTACCACTACTGAGACCACATCATCTCCAACTTGCTTTAGCTGTGTCAGTACCTTGCAATCCACAATTACTCAAACCACATCTAGCCCCATCTGCTATAATTGCTTCACTGATAGCATTTTAACTAGTGCCACAACAAAAACAACATCTTCTCCTACTTGTTTCGATTGTGTCACAACTACTTTCACAACCATGGACTCCACAACAACCGATACAACATTTAGTGGAACATGTTTTCATTGTGTGACTACTGTTTTTACTACCGTTGAATCAACTGTGACTGGGACAACATCAAGTGGTACGTGTTTTGACTGCAATACCTCGACTATTGCTGAATCTAGTACAACAAAAACTACTTCGTCTCCAACCTGTTTCAATTGCGTGACCACTGTGGACTTCACATCAACCCAAACTACTACTGCACCAACCTGCTTTCATTGTTTTACTGACAGTATATTGACAATGTCAACTACTAGAACAACGTCAAGTGGTACTTGCTTCGATTGTATGACGACGACTTTCACAACTATTGCGTCTATAGTGACAGACACAACATCAAGTGGGACATGTTTCGACTGCACGACAACAACGTTTACAACTGTCAAGTCAACTTTTACCGACACAACATCTGCTGGTACATGTTTTGACTGTTCAACTAATACCGTTGTTGAATCTACTACTACTGCTTCCACTTCTTCTCCAACGTGTTACAGTTGCGTCACCACCTCGGATTACTCTATTACTAAAAGCACTTCGAGTCCAATCTGCTATGATTGTTTCACTGATAGCATATTGACCAAATCAACAACAATAACGACTTCGGCTGGTACTTGTTTTGATTGTGTTACCACGACGTTTACTACTGTGAGGTCCAGTACAACTGGTACAACTTCTAGTGCGACATGCTTTGATTGTGTTACAACTACGTTCACTACTGTTGAATCCACAGTAACAGACACCATCTCAAGTGGGACATGCTTTGATTGTACCACTTCTACACTCACAACTGTGGAATCAACTTTCACTGATACAACATTGACTGGTACATGTTTCGATTGTTCTACTACTGTTATAGTCGAATCTTCCGTCACTCAGACATCACTTCTCCCAACCTGTTTTGACTGTGAGACCACAACAGTTTCAGAGACCACCATATTGGAAACAACTTCAAGTCCGACGTGCTATGACTGCTTCACTGATAGTGTCCTCTTTAGAACTATAACTGCTCACACATCTAAAGGTAGTTGTTTTGACTGTGTGACTACTACCTTCACCACAACTGAGTTGGACACAACACGTACTACTTCGAGTGGGAGCTGTTTCAATTGTACGACTACTATCTACACAACTGTTGCATCAACCCTGACTGAAAGTACGTCTAGCCCATCTTGTTTTGATTGCCAGACTACAACCTTTGTTGAGTCTACAACAACAAAAACCACATCATCTCCAACTTGCTTCAATTGCGTTACTACTACCACATACGAATCCACCACTACCCAAACCACATCTAGTCCAATCTGTTTCAACTGCTTTACTGAGAGTATACTGACTAAAACTACAACCCAAACTACATCATTGCCAACTTGCATCGGTTGTAACACTTTGACTTATGATCGGTCCACCATATCTTACACAGTCTCGAGCCCAACTTGTTATAGTTGTGGAAGTTCAACATACGCTAGCTATTCCTGGTCATCCTCATACAACTACTGGAGATCGAGTTTCTTTTCTGTCATGCCGTCGTCTATAGAGTCTTCTTCGAGTACCGGAACAACAGGCTCTTCTGGTCTCTCTTCAGATGACTCAAGCTGGTCATCTATTGCTTATTATGAATATTCATCAAGCGTATATTCATCAATCTCTGGAGCGCAGCATTGTTCTTCATCAGCTAGGACTTCAAGTCACAGCTCAGTCGATGCTACTTTTTTCTCTTCCGACTCGAGATCTGTGTCTTCTTTATCTGAGAGCCTTATTCTTACCACAACAGTTGCTGCCGCCTCTACCTTTATCTCATCTACATCAAGTCAACTCCCTAGTGAAATTTCTTCACAAACTCTCACATCATTGGACGACACTTCTTCTGAGGACTATAGTCCTTCATCCACATCTGATTTTTCTTCACATCTGATTCCATCTGCTTACCCAACTTCGTCATATTCTTACGCTTCTTCAACAGGTGATATTTTGCCCTCTGTGAAATATTCATCAAGCGCTCTTCCATTAACATCTGTCAGGGCTTCAACTTCGTCCTCTGGCACTGCATTTGGTGAATCATCTTTTGATCAATCAAGCATTGAACTATCCTCTCACTCAAGGGAGAGCTCAGATCTCTTCATCTATTCTAGTGGTATGTCCTCATGGCCTTCAGATAGTTCTTCTTTTGGATACTGGAATTTCTCTTCTAGAACATTGACCCCAACTTCGTACAGAAGCTCACAGATAGTGTCATTTGTTCCAACTACAGAATCTTCATTTTCTTCAAGCTTTTCAGTTGCCACAACCTCTTTAATATTGCCAACCTTACTGGACTCTTCTACCATATCAACAGAGGTATCATCCGAAGCATTGTCCTCAACTACTGCAGCTGCTTCTGTATCTACAATAACTTTGGTTAGCCAATTACCGTCATCATTTCTATCTTCGGGTTCAGATAAAACTTATTTTTCTAGCACTGTGATGTTATCCTCAAGCTACTTTGATATGAGCTCTTCTGGTAGTATCAAAAGGTCCTATTCTTCTGCAATGTCAACATCAGAGGTTATGTCGCCATCAAGCGTTTTCTCTGGTTCAAGCTCTGCTGCTTTTTCGACGTTCGAACCCAGCTCAACAACCGCCTTAGATGCGGTATCAAGCGTGGTCTATCCACATCCACCGTCTGCGATATTATGCTCGTCGGACTCTTATCATAGCACCTCGATATCATCTACATCCCCAACCTGGTTTACCTCCCAATTATTTGCTGCTTCAAGGACTTCTTCCATTTTTACAACAGTCTTGGCAACTTCATCAAATGAGGATCAACTCTCAATTTCTGGAGGATCTTCAAGCTCCCACGTATATACTTCATACAAAGATAACTCATCGTCTAACTCATTGGGGTTCTATGTTTCAACTGATAAGAGCTCTTCTGTGATTGGAATATCTGGTTCCAGCATTGTTGCATCTGCTAGTGCAGGTATAAGCATCATCCCAAGCGTTCCATCCTCTGAGACTTTCACCTTTTCATCATTATTGGCCACTCCCAACACGGCAAGCTCAAGTGAGAACTCTTTTTCCTTGATGCCTTTTTCTTCCAATGCCGACAGTGAAACCACCAGATCATCTTTTTACGCAAAAACTTCTTCAAGCGTTCCTGGTACTCGTATGAGCTCTTTCACTAGCCATGGTTCTTCCGAATTTTCCAATTCCTCCCCAACTCCATCAATTATCTTATCTACAGTCTGCGTTGATACTCCATCGTCTGTTATATTGACAACTACTTTGAGACCACGGTCTGACACAACTACGCTGACAAAGCCTGCCCTAGAATCGCTGTCATCTTTCACAGAGTCAAACTCCGGGATCGTCTCGAGTACAGATTGGGTGGACATCTCATCTTCTGTTATTTTGACAACTACTGTGAAGCCACAGTCAGATGTTATAACGCTGACTACATCTCTGTCATCAGATATATCTGAAACTATACCGTCTTTCACTATGTCTTCTGCTGCAACTTCACCATCGAGCTTTACTGCAGTATCTTTTTCGACTTCTTTGTTGCTCGATTCAAGTTCCACTGTGACCATCTCACCGTCCCCATCGGGGACCCTGTTGTTACCTTCAAGCTTTGTTATCGTGGTCTCAACTTCTGCTAGGACGCTTTCTAATTTAAGGAGTGATCCCACTCATACTGAAAGCTTGATTCCTGAGAGCACCGCTGCCCTGTTTAAATACAGTGATACAGGCACGTGGAGAGATCCAGGATCAATTGCCACAAAAACCTCGGCAACTTCATCATTAGCACTGACGGTGGACCCATCACGAGCTACGCACTGCGATGGCTCCAATGTTACACCATCACCATATCAAATCTCAACTGCTGTTCAAACATCTTCTATTTACAAAGATGTCTCCACTTTCAGGGCAACTTTCACCACTCATTATCCTAAGACTATAGCAGCAATTGCGACTACAACAATCATTGCAACAGCGTGCTCTGATAAGTCATGCTCCGAGTACCAAATTACCACTGGATTGATAGTGAGCACCCTGACCTCAAACAACATTGTTACCGAATATACTACATACTGTCCGTTGACAGCACAAGCCACTTCCAGGACTCCAGAAGCTGCCATTCGTGATACTGGTCTTGATACTCATGTTGTTAATACCCCTGCTCCAACTCCAAGTGGTACAGTCTCACCATGGGCTCCAGCCTCTACTCTCACCACGAGGGACAATTCTCTACCATCTGGCTCTTTATTCAGGTTCATGACTACGAGTTGTTGGGGCAAGATGTGCCATAGATATTTGACAACTTCAACGGCTCACCCTGCTGCTACAAGTGCTGGTGGCTCAGGCATGGCTACCAGTGCAGATATTGACAACGTTACTGAAGCCAGTAAAGTCTTTTCGGCGACCGAGAAAACTGTTAAAATGACTGGTACCAGCCACAAGACAACTTCTTTGATGAAACAATCCACGATGTCCACATCTTTGGCTGCTTTCCCAACCTTTACTGACGAAGTGGCATCATCGGGATATATTTTTGGTAGTAATGGTAACCTACTATCTTCTTCCACTACCCAACCAGATACAGGGGGCATCGTTCTCTCCTTTGAAATTTCCACCGAAGCTGCTATAGGATCATCATCATCATCATCATCATCATCTTTAAGCTTCAACTCGTCGCCGTCTTTACCTTCCAGCTATATCAGTGGTGGTTCTTTTGCAACCGCTAGTAAAGATATTGGGACCATCCCTGATACATTTCAAACATCAACTACAGGATTTGAGGATTCCACTACTGCAAACAGCAGTACATATTCTATACTGATTGGAAATGATGGTAATACAGTGAAAGGCTTCACAGAGTATATCCTTTCTGCATTCTTGATACTGATTTTATGATACACACTACCAATGGTACCCACAGATATTTAGGTTTCTCTAGAGGAAGCAATTACACATCTAATATCGTTTATCAAAACTCAGCTGTATTCATAACCTGCTGGCAAGGCATTAAATCTCGCCAAGATTCTCTCAATTCTGTCCATACCCTTAACTAAGTGATCCAATTCAGGACCATATGAGATTCTTATGTATGAGTACATTTCACTATCACTCAGTTCTCTGAAACTCAAAGGGTTCAAGTCAAAAAAGATACCAGGCACGACAATGACATCTTCATGAATTGCTTCATGGAAGAACCCTAAACAGTTAGATAGTTTCCCCGGGAGGTGACTTAAGTCTACCCATATGTAGAAAGTTGAGTTTGGTTTGACTTTAAATTTAAATCCCATTTTGATCAACCTTTGCAAACAGTAATCTCTTTTGGTTTGAAAGTGTTTTTGCAAAGCAATAGTCTCTCTTCTGACCAAGTTAGGTTCGAGGAAGGGAACAGCAGCTTCTTGAAACGGATAATTAGTACCTCCATCCAAATAAGATCCAGCAGAACTCAAGGCACTGATGTATTCCTTAGGACCGACGACCCATGAAACTCTCCACCCTGGTAGTCTGAAGAACTTGGTCAATCCGTCAATGATCAAAACAGGGTCTTTGTTGACATCCTCGACTTCACTAGCAGAACTGATGGCCTCACCTAACTCTCCATCGTAGTAATATCTTGAGTAGAACTCATCCATGATCAAAAGACATTTCTGTCTACACAGATTGTGTAACTCTTTCAATTCTCCGTTGGTCATAGCAACTCCAGTTGGGTTTCTTGGATTAGAGGTCAGCAAGGCAGACACACCTCTGTTTAATTCACCTTTGATGATCTTCAAATCGATTTTGTAGCCATCAGTTTCGTACAGAGGGACAGGAATTGGGGCAAAGTTCTTGAACAAAGACAACATTTCAGCATAAGCAGTATAATCGGGTAAGAAAAAGGACAAATAAGCATCACCTAAAACAGCAGCAATTCTAGTAAGAGCAGCCCTTCCACCAGGGGCAACATTAACATTTTCCCATGTGTATTTGGATTCCTTTCCCTGTCTATAGTGGTCATTGTACAGATCAGCAATGGCCTGACGAAGTTCCTTGATCCCAGAGGTTGGCCCATATTCACGACTCTCCAAGGACATCTTGATATCAGTGGGCCTCTCAAAACAGCCATCAATGTGACCAGTTTCAGGCATACCTTGACCCAGATTCACCCAGTTTTCGTTTGGATAACCACGCTCAGCAGCACGGTCAGTACACCAGATGACACCGGTAGCAGCATTCTGTTTGTTTAGCGCCGGAATGTGAACGTTTGGGTCAGTTAGTGGACCTGGGATTGGAATTGGAGAGTGTGCACGCTCATGACTTGTGTGAGCTTGGTCATGGTAGCTCTGAAGCCTTGAGACTGGAGTTTTCCTCACAGGCGCGGTCGGCGACGGGGAGTTCATTAGAAGATGTTCCTGCTCAAAGATCCTCGAGGAGCTCGACTTGATCGAGTCTGGAAGGGTCTCCTCCAAGTGCTGAAAGTCACTCTCCGAGGAAGACATTGAGTACTGTGTTGTTGACGAAAGAGAAGAACAGGAAGTGAAAAGAAGTAATTGAAACACGACCCGTATATAACGATAATTTTGCAGATGTTGGTCATCGGCCGGTGCCCCATAACGGTTATGTGTCAAAGCTGGTACATAGATACATACGTTTTTTAGATCAAATTTGATGCGAAAGTTTAATTACAGCAACTAAACCACTCTTATATCGGCATTATATCATATATTGTGTCAAAAAGTACTAGAAATTGGTTTCGACGTATCCACCAAATTTCATCAAAGTTCTTGCAGAATTAGGCAAAACCTCCACTTGAAGCTCCTTAAAGTCGTATCGTTCCCCGTCAATAGAAAGAAAGCCCTTTGAGTACTTCGGTGTCAATCTATATGCTATGATCTTGGAATGTTGTACCTCTGGTGCATGTACGTGCTTACCAGAGTCTAACGAAAGCAAGATAGGCACCTGTCTTGTGAGAGGAGTTCTAGAATCCATCATAATGAGATCTGCAGTTCCGTCGTTCGGTAAACACGCAGGGAAGAAATTCACATCATGGGAAATCATAGGCATCTTTCCCGTATAAAAAATCCCGATATTGTTTGCATAATCCTGATCAACAATTTCCCAATCATCAGGGATAGGACCTTTTGGATCATACGAAAGAGCGAGGTTCTCCTCTGTGATCTCTTCATTCCTTTCTAAAGTTCTATTCACATTGTCATCAAAATGTTGACGAAGAGCATCTTTGGACTTTGCTGCGTACTTGATAGCAATCTCACAGGGATATCTGGCTCTAGAGAACACCTTGTAAGCGGTTCCCAATTCAAATCGTATTGATCCAAGAAATCTCAAATGTTCAGTACCAATATCAGAATCTGCTATTACACCGATTGTTTGACTCAAGAATGAGACAGTTGTTTCCTCACCCTGAGTAACAGCCATTAAATCAATATTAACGATATGTGATTTAATCATTGATAAAGCTGCGAATGAGGGTTCACTTGTTCCATGGCACGATTCTGCCATAGCATTCCCTGATCCACAGGGAAGTTGAGTTACTGCAATCTTATTCAACGCATTTGCACGATCTTCTCTTTGATAAAGCCCATTGAAAACTTCATAGGGGATCCCATCACCAGAGGCACAGGCAAGGATGTCATACTTCTCCACATCAAGCTCCCTGGCTATGTCGATTCCATGTCGGTGGTACTTCGTCTTTACCATCTCCACTTTACAACCAGCAGCATCTAAAATTGGCTTTGCTCTGGTCAAAAACAGATTCAAGGCGCGCCCTTTCCCACCGTGAGGATTCACAAGAACTAATATTGATCTGTTAGGTTTGGATCCCGGATAGCTCTTGGTGTAAATCTCCTTCACCACATCACCTTCGCCATTCACGCCGATAGAATCAATAGATAATACTGCAGATGTCGGCACTAGATGTTTCTTCTGTCTTCTCACAAATACAACTTCAACCTCTTTGAATTCCAGTTCACTATTACTTGTCTTGAAAACATTCTCCTCGTCCTCTTCACCCGTATTAGTGTCCAAATACTTCGCACTTAAGATATCAGCATACGGAATCACCTTTGGAGTCATGAATTTGGATACCTTACCGGAAGAATCCACTGTGGAACAACTGAAGCAGCTCGTGAAGCTTGAATTATCCTGTTTGTAGAAGGAAACCTGGTCCTTGATGGTGATACCGACATCGCCTAGCACAGCACGTGGAGCGTACCGCAGGCCGTCAACTAATGCAGCAGTCGAATCACTTCTGGAGAGATTCATAGTAAATTGCTCCACTATCAGAAACTTGGAGAAAAGCTCAATAGTTTATAGTTTATAGTTCTTTGTTTAGAAAAACACACGTCTAGTCTATCTGTTTACAAAAAAGAAAAAAAAATCAATACACCCGATCACCTTAGTATAGAGTTTGGATGATACAGTGTGTAGGTATTCTATGTATGTATGTTCTGTATATCTTAGCTTGAGCATTAAACCTGGGCATTGATTCTCTATCCTTTGAAGGGCTTGTTTGGCCATATATATTATTCAAAGCTGGGCCAATTCTCTATAGTCTTCATCTCTCAGGCAAACACCAGAGCTCCCACAGACTCTTTCTATCTGTTCCTGGGTCATATCTTTGATCAAGACATGAATATGAGAAATGTGTTTGATGCTCTGTAGCGTACCCCAGTTCCTGAACCAGAGGATGTTGTCCTCGCTTATCCCCAATTGATCGACAAATGTACGTTTTATGTATCGTTGAATCAGACTTCTTGTATGCTTTGAAATGTCACCAACCGGAGAGTCCTTCTCGGGCGGAATTGGAACTTTTGTCCATACAAGAAGATGGGCTATGGATGGATCCACGTTGTAGGGATACTTATTCAGCACAATCTTGATGTCATCTGGATGGTTCAGAAGTCTACTGGATCTTGGAGTTAGATATGTCTCTATGATGTTGTAGTTTGCGTCAATCCTGGCCCATTGTAGCTCGGTTCCTAATAGAGAGGCTGTCTTGTCTATGCCTTTAAGTTTTTTTGCTTCGTTGTCGTCCAAATATTTCTCCTGTGTTGACTTGGATCTCTTCAACGCACTCAAATTGTTGGAATCTTTCATGATCGAATAGTTAGCGCCAGTAGCTGAAACAAGAGGATGTCAAGAAATAGTGAGCGTTCTACTTACTGATAATCTCCCTGAGCTCATGCCATTGTAATGGCGGAGTATCTACTCCCTCACAGCCTTTCATTCTTTCAAAGATGAGAGATTGACGAGGAAGAAAATAATCGAAGGTTACAGAAAACCCTTAAGATTCCAATGAGTTGAATCTACTGACACGAGCAATACTGGCAGCTCTCATAATGAATAAATGCCCAACGTCCTACAATACAAAGAGATTGAAAATGAGCCTAAGGTCTGCAGATATTATCTACTATTTATACTGTTTTGTAGTCATCTTCCGTCAGTGGAGAACCCGGTGTTCCAATGATCTCATGGTACTCTTTTGAAGTCATATCTTTGATCAACACATGAATATGACTCAGCTCCTGGACACTTTGCAAAGCTGGATAATTTCTTAACCAGCAGACTCTATTACTAGGAATCCCAAGTTTGTCAACGAATGTCTTATGCACGTACTTGTTGATGACACTTTTCGTGGATTCAGTAACATCACCTATTTCAGACTCCGGATCGGATTCTATTGGTACCTTTGTCCATACCACTAGATGCGTGATATCGTCAGAAAAGTTGTAAGGGAAGTCATTACGGATGATTTTGATATCTCGTGAGTCATGAAACAGTTTTGTGGAATGTGCTTTGAGATCTGGCTCTCCATTGTCATTTATCCACTCCAGTCTATTCTTGATGATGAATTGTAAAATAGTTTCACCGCGAGACTTACACAGCTCTTTGTACTCGCGATACTGGGTTGTCGTGGAGTTATTCCTGTAAAGAAGGTCGAGTGCTCCGGTCTCTGTGAGAAGCAACGCGTTAGTAACAAATTCAGATGTCTTTGATCTATATTCCTGTCTTAAGACCAGTACTCACCAATTAGTTTTGTAGCCTCTTCCCAGGGGATGGGGTCATCACGGATTATCATCACCAATCAGGAAGGCTCTTCTATCGATTATTGAAGCCTTGAAAGATGGAAAAGAGACAAATGATTTGAATTTCTTCAGATATTCCATGATCTTTTTAAGCCGTCTCATTCCATAAAGCTATAAACACATCGGAATATTTATATCGAAATTCCGACGTATATGGTTTAGTGTATAATTCCTGTATTCAAATCAAAACTAACTAACGCCTGAATCTCACATACCGATATCCACTTTTAAAGCGTAACTCACCACGAAGGGCAAACTAATCACCAGAATTGGATATTGAGTGAGTAAAAACAATGCTAAACAATCCAATTGAACATGCTCCCCTTCTAAGGGTGTATAAAATGCTGTGAAATACACTTGGGAAGTAGCACTAGGTAAAGACCAACTCACAATCATCAAGAACCTCGAAATATCGTCATCAAGCCATCCTGCACCATATAATCTATCTGTATACAGAACTCCAATTATAGGCATGATTACCAACCTCACTATGACCATACCTAAAACCGTCTTCCAATAACCTTTTGGGATCTGATCAATCTCCATTCTGGCCAAGGTCCCACCTAATAAAAGCAGGCCCATGGGCACTTGTGCATTTCCCAAGTATTCTGTAAAGTCCATTAGGAAATTCAAAGGAGGGAGTTCATCAGGGGCATCGGGGATATCAATACTATTATGAACAAACAAAGCACGAACCCAAGGGATCATTGCCACGGCAAGAGCAAGTAGAAGCGATACCGATGGGACACGTTTGAAGTTTATCAGCATGAACTCAAACCAAGCAAGATTGTATTTCTCGATAAACTTGTTCCATTTGCTTATCAGTGGTTTTGTTGAAGCGTCTGTAGGAGTGACTTCGTTATCCGTTGCTAAATCATCATCTTCATCCTCATTTGCTAGGTTCAGACCAACTTCTTGAGTTTTAGAGATATTTCTAGCAAGGTTTGTCATCCCTGAAATGGTTTTGATTCTTTCAGCTTCACTGTATTCATTGATCAAGGACTCAATGTTTTGAGTTTTCGATCTGAATGCCCTAGTCGAATAACCAGAATCGGTGGACCGAATTCTGGAGAATGATCCAGATGCAGCTGAGCTTCTTCTTCTTCTCCTTAGTGAGAAAGAATCATTCCCATAGTGGGATAGCTGTGTGGTATGGACTCTTTTGGGTAGGGATAGACGATCATTAGAAATACGACGAGATTGTTGAGTAGATTGACTTTCTGCTTCATTAGTGGAATCTGTGTCATCAGAATTGGTCACCAATGGGACAACATTGAACTCTGGATTTGTGCTTGACCCCGTTTGACTAGGAGATAATGTCTCTGACCTCCTTTCGTTATCCTCTTCATCATCTTCTGCAATGGCCTCAGAGACCACACTTGGTCTTCTTCTTGTATCATTCGAGGGACCTTCAAGTGGAATATTCTTAGACATAAAGATACTATTGTCACTACTTTCTGGACTTTGCTCTCTGTCCTCCTTCTTTTCTCTAAAATCAAGTCCAACAATCTGGAACATCCCTAGGTTCATCATCATGAAGTTCATACCTGCACTGAAGACACAGCTCAGCGCGACACCTTTGTCAGCCTCAGCTTCTGTGAACACGATACCCGTTCCCATACTTTGTAAATAAGCCACGGGCAAATCCCCAATGTTGGAAAACAATCCTGCAAATAACAACCCCCATCTCCATTTCTGAGGAACCGGTGTGATCAACGACACTATCAATGCCAAAAAAAAACCCGTACCAAATATCACCACCGTAGAAAGCACTATGACACCAATTTCCTTGATCTGGCTCCCACTGAGGTTCGTCACAATCTTGTTGAATATCAAACTTGGCGCAAGGGCATTAACCACCATGTTAGAGATCCCTCTCGAGGTCTCCATGGTTAGCATGTTAAATTTCACGAGTAGGAACCCTACCGCAAGGATCAAATAGATCTTGAGGATGGGCTTCACAGCTATGAAGATCACAGCGCCGAGTGTGAGCATCTCTCGCTGCTACTTCAACTTAGACTGTTGATGATGATTCTGTTGATGTGCTTAATATGCTGGGCATGTAGATAAGCACCTGATTTGAATGGGAGGTTGAATGTAACAGTTGATGCGTCGTAAAGGCGGAGGTTTCGGTACAGCAGCTGAAGAATAATCGATAGTTCACTTCCGATGACAGTACGTGAGTCAATAAATCAATCAAATAACGAGCCAACTAGTAAATCAATCAAATCAGTCGACCACCCTTCGTATAGCCATCGCTCATGAGAAGACGTACAATTTTTTTAGCCCCTCAACGAGTGCGCCTACCGGGAAACCAGTCCCTCGTAAATTCCGCTGTCATTTTGGTGTCAATGGTCATTTAGTACTTGGTACTATTCCTTTCTACTGAATAATACAATGGCCAATATAGAGGGGCGATTTGATACAATATAGTTGTAGCATTAACTCGAAAACAACATGTGCTTTTCACAATCACAACCTATTGCTTTGGAAAAGCGCAGGCCAAGGCGAAGAACATCGAAAATTCAAAAACCGCACGGTTTTTCTTATCATAGAGATTGATAAGAACCACAGAGAGATAGAGCACACAGCACACAGCACACAGCAGCAAAACAGCGAACAGGCTTATACCATTTTAGGCTTTTACCCCGGTCAAAGACTTGGCGCTAACAAAACAGATAAGATCCACTGATAAGCTGATTTTTGGGCCATCTCGAAAGTGTGGCATATATATATAAAAGTCCTCGGGGATCATGCAGATAGATTTACAGCCACTGACTGTCTTTCTCATCATCAACAAAGAGTACAAAGATTATGAGAGATAACACTATAGAGCTCCTCTCCTACGGGAACTCGTCTTCAAACGCCTCGGATGACAAGAAGCAGTTTCCTCACAATGAGAAACAATCAGCGATCCAAGATGTTGAAGTGATGGAGGTGGAATCCATCGAGGATGAGAATTATGAAGCCTTCGGTTATGATAGAAAAGCTTTAGCCCACACATTGAAACAACGTCATTTGCAGATGATTGCCCTTGTCTCGACCTTTGGTACAGGTATTTTCCTTTCTTCAGGTGGTGTCTTGGCCGTTGCAGGTCCATGTGGTTGTTTCCTCGCTTATCTCATCGTCGCCATCGTTGTTGGTATGTCACAGATGGCAATGGCTGAATGTGCCTCTTTGTATCCAATTACTTCGTGTGTTGTTCGCCATGCTGAACAGTTCATTGACCCTGCTTGGGGGTTTTCCTACGGTTGGATCTGTCTATGGAGTAACGTCATGCCAGGTGAAGTGAGTGCTGCTGCAGTGATTGTCTCTTACTGGACTGACATCTCACAAGGTGTATGGATCACTATTATCATTGTGCTCATTTGTGCGTTCAACTCGTTCAGTATCAAATACTACGGGGAGATTGAATTCTGGTTCGCTATGATCAAAATCTGTCTTCTGGTAGGCCTCATTATCACCTCTATTGTGATCACATCCGGAGGAGCCCCAACTCATGAGACTATTGGGTTCCAATACTGGAGAGACCCTGGTCCATTTGTTGAATACTTGACCACTGGTAACCTAGGGAAATTTGCCGGGTTCTGGAAAGCCATTAGTGGTGTCGTCTACTCATATGGTGGGTTACAAGGTGTTCCATCCTTGGCTGCTGAGGTCCAATACCCTAGAAAGACGTGTTTCACTGCTTGTAAAAGAGTATTTTACAGAGTGTCCGTGTTGATGGTCGCTGCTGCTTTTTGCTTGACTTTGATTGTCCCATCAAACAACGAACAGATTGCAAATTCCACTGGTAATGCCTCTTCTTCTCCTTTTGTTGTCGCAATGACTAACGCTAAGATCAGTGTCCTCCCCCACATTGTCAACGCTGCCGTGCTCACTTCTGCCTTTTCAGCAGGGAATCAAGCTGTCATTCATGGTGCAAGATTGTTGTTTGCCCTTGCCATCAAAGGTCAAGCACCAAAGATCTTTTTGAAGACTAACAGATACGGTGTCCCATGGGTTGGTAATCTTCTCTGCTTTGCCTTCTTACCATTAGCATACATGAACTTGTCGGACAGTGCAGCCAACGTATTCAGTTGGTTCCAGTCCTTATCTTCTGCTAAGACTTTGTTTGAATGGATGTTGATCTCTGCTAATCACATCTTTATGACAAGAGCCATGAAAGCCCAAGGTATCCCAAGATCAAGACTTCCACATTCCTTGAAGGGAACCCCAATCGCTGCTTGGATTTCGTTTTTCTTTTCTGGTTTGTTTTTACTCACTGGTGGGTTCATAAACTTTGTCCATGGTCATTTCGAAATCAGCTCTTTGTTCTCATCCTACTTCGTTATCCCATTATCCCTTGTCTTGTATTTCTTCTGGAAATTCTTCAAGAAAACCAAAATTTGGTCACCAGAGGAAGTTGAGCTCGAAGTGTTGTTCAAAGATGCTGAAGAAAATCCAGAACCAGCAGATACTCCTTTGAAGGGTTGGAGATACTTGACCTTATTGTGGTCTTGATTTTGCAGGGCTCTCTTAGATCATATATCTTTTAATGGAGCTTATAATTATTAGTACTACTGAGTTTATGCCAGATGTTTGCAGTTATATATACAATATCCTGATGTAGGTAATAATCACATCCCGATTGCACCTTCTAAATCTTCGCAAAACAAACCCATACGCAAGGGCACTTTCCTGCCGCATCTAATCTCCGTTGTTGGTGCAAGCTTTCCAGTCCGAGCCATACTACACAAAGTACAAAAGCACCGACCACAATTGTAGTGTACAAGGCACGAACTACACTTGGGCAGCTTTCCCCATATAAAGACTTTAGGCATACGGCACCAGTCCAAATTTTTTCAACTATTGAGCGCCACTTGGGCGTTTTACACCGTGAAAATCGATGTCTCCTTAAGAATTTCCCAATGTAGTTCTCCAAGCGGCCTGCATGAATAATTCCTGTCAAAACGTCAAAACACCTCCACAGTAAAGAATTTAAGCCAGTTCGGTGAGCCCAATTGCACTATTAGTGTTAGTTCATCCGCAGAACCACGCCACAGGTCGGTCAATACTGTGATAGTGCGGTGATTACGTTATTACCAGACGAGCATGGTATAAATACCTATAGACAGACACCTTTAGAGCGAGAGGACAAGAGCTTAGTTTGAGACAACTTACAAAATGACGGCAACATACGAGAAATCCACGCCATACTCTAGTAGTAGCTCTAAAACAGCTAGTGTTGAAAAAGAAGGAGCCTGGTTTTTCACATCTGAGAAGGATACTGAATTGAAAGATATTGAAGTCGAAGAATACGACAATGCAAGCCAAGAACATTCAACAGATGATGGATCAGTTGATGAGGTTTTCGGGACAGATAGAAAACAATTGGACCAATCATTGAGATCTCGTCATATTCAAATGATTGCATTGGTATCAACATTTGGGACGGGGATCTTCTTGTCATCCGGGGGGGATCTTGGCTACCACGGGTCCTTGTGGTACTTTTTTAGTCTACTCTATCATGTCGATCATAGTGGGAATGAACCAAATGTGTATTGCAGGTGAGTGAATTTTCGGGTTTCGAGGTAGAGATTCAGTACTAACTACTTCCATCAACCTTAGAATGTGCTGCTCTAATGCCAACGTCTGCTACAATTTTGAGAAACGCAGAACAGTTCATAGATCCTGCTTGGGGATTCGCTTATGGTTGGATCTCTATGTGGAGCAACGTTATGCCCACTGAGCTGACATCAGTTGCCGTGTTAGTGTCATATTGGACAGACTTGTCTCCAGGAATTTGGATTAGTATTGTTATTGTGTTCATTGTTCTTTTCAATTCCATCAACATCAGATACTTAGGTGAGGTTGAATTCTGCTTCGCACTAATCAAGATAAGTCTCTTAATAGGACTAATTCTTGTATCATTGGTAATTACCTGCGGCGGTGCTCCAAGTCATGAAACTATTGGATTTAAGTACTGGAAAGATCCAGGTCCCTTTGTCGAATATATCACTACTGGAAATATTGGGAGATTTGTTGGATTTTGGAAAGCCTTAAATAGTGTTGTTTATTCCTTTGGCGGTGTTCAGGCTGTTCCTTCTCTAGCTGCAGAGGTAAAATATCCAAGGAGGACAACATTCTCAGCGTGTAAAAGAGTTTTCTTCAGAGTAGCAGCCCTGATGATAATTACTGTGTTTTTCCTCACTATGATCATCCCATCAAATAACGAGCAAATTGCAAACTCTAGTGGGAATGCTTCATCTTCCCCGTTTGTTGTTGCCATTCAAAATGCAAACATCGATGTGCTACCACATATCATCAACGCAGCAGTCTTGACTTCCGCCTTTAGTGCAGGAAACCAAAATGTGTTATATGGATCCAGAATGTTATTTGCATTGGCTGTCAAAGGTCAAGCCCCTAAAATATTTCTGAAAACCAATAGATTCAAAGTCCCATGGGTTGGGAATCTTTTTTGCTTTGCTTTTTTACCGTTGGCTTTCATGACATTATCCGATGGTGCAGCTAATGTTTTCGACTGGTTTCAAGATCTTACATCAGCTAAATTGCTATTTGAATGGATGCTAATCTCTGCGAATCACATTAGCTTGACAAGAGCAATGAAAGCTCAGGGAATAGCGAGATCGAGACTACCACACTCGTTCAAAGGTACACCGTTTTTTGCCTGGTTCTCATTTGTTGCATTTGGGGTATTCTTATTAACTGGGGGATTTATAAACTTTATCCATGGCCAGTTCTTGATTAGTTCTTTCTTTAGTGCTTACTTCATTATTCCGTTATCAATCGGGCTTTATTTATTCTGGAAGATCTTCAAAAGGACAAGATATCTTAGACCAGAAGAAGTTCAGTTAGAGGTCCTGTTCAGAGATGTTGAAGAGAATCCAGAGCCCCCTCTCGAGCCATTGAAAGGGTGGAAACTGCTGACCAGCCTCTGGGCTTAGACCAGCCAAACCTTGTATATTGTCAATAATAAAGAGTTTTGCTTATCTATATATTCTGGGAAGAATGATTAGAGAATTAAGGGGTTAAAGTGCGCTTTTTTTTTTTTTCTTTTTTTTTTTTTTTTTTTTGCGCTTACCAGATCTCGGGTGTGCTTTTACCAGATCTCGGAAAATTTCAGATTCAGCGGAAACCTTAGATCTAAGATTTGCGCAAGTGGTTTAGCGGTAAAATTCAAAGTTGCCATCTTTGAGCCCCCGGTTCGACTCCGGGCTTGCGCATAATTGCTTTTTTTTTTGCCCAAATTTTTTGCTGTTTCTACTTCTCTCGAGAGTTGGGTTTTGCTGAAGAAAAGGGTTTATTGGAGCTTTCAAGTGTCGATCTCTTACGATCAGTCGAAAACCATCTTATAAACGCGCTTCTGCTCACCAAATTTCACGTACAAATCACGGGATTGAGCGACGTGTACACAAGATGGGAAATCGGAGAGTTTTTCGTTTCAGGTTCGTACTACAGCTGCATGTTCAGGAGAACAAGGTGGGAAAAACGATGAGATTTGTATTTGACTTTTAGCAAGATGAGCAGGGTTTTCGGTCCCCCGGCTATAAATATCTTGATCATGGCAGTCAATTGGGCTCATCATCGCTTTTGACGTCTCGAGATTCCTGCTTTCCCCGTCGATTCCCCAGTCTATGTTTCTTGGTTACGAGCACTAAAATGACGAAATGACGTATATGCTGTCTATTTTGATTTCAACATCCCCCTAATTTCAGATGCGCGTCCACTTTAGTGGGTATTTAAGCACCTAAAGTTTCCCTTTGACTCTTCTTTTCTTCAATATCTTTTCTATATCAATTTGATTGAGAATATTAGAGATAAAATGGGTTTATTAGACAGCATTGAAAGTGAAGTGGGAAAGAAAGTTGCCAGCGACCAAATCAGCAGCTTCTTAGGTGGTTCATCTTCTTCATCCTCGGACAATAAGGAAACCACCGAATCCTCAGAATCCAAAACAACCTCTACCGATGGTGACAAAACTACCGAAACCACCACTTCTACCAACAAATACGTTGACAAGATCGAAGGTGTCATTGGTGAAGAAAGAATCTCCCAAATCAAAACTAAAGTCGGTGACTCTAACTTCTCCAAGGGTGAAACTATGATCGAACAACAAATTGAATCCAGATTCAAGTAATCTTATCAATTGACTTGATGTTTTTACGCTAATTATGAATATAGACCTTTGAATATGTTTGTATCATTTACTGTAGACGGTGATTGAGAACTGAATCATCATGACTATGCGACTGACATGCATTGTTCCCACAAGCCTCCTTATACCCCTGCATATAAACAGTAGCGAGGTCAACTGAGTTTATCGACGGGAGGATGTAGCTGATACATTTGAAGATGGCCATGCTACTCAGACTACTAGTGCGATTGATCAATTAACATTTTAACAATTAATTAGCAAGTATACAATTAAAAACAACACAACCTCCAAGATGCCAGTTTTAAGCACAACCGAAAACGTAAGCAAATAAAATAAAATAGCCAAAAAAACAACATTAAATAAACAGTTCTATAAAGTGTATTGAATTTATCAAATCAGATCACTCTTCTTTCATTTGATGTAGCCATCTATTTCTTCAGCAACTTGAAATATTGTTCGTCAACCATTTGGATCAAATGCTTGACAACTTCTGGGTTAGCCAGAGTAGACAAGTCACCCAATTGATCAGCTTCATTGGATGTTATCTTTCTCAAGACTCTTCTCATAATTTTACCAGATCTGGTCTTTGGTAAGTCATCAACGATGATAACAGTCTTTGGGCCAGCAAATGGACCAATTTCACCTCTGACTTGTAAAATCAATTCACGACGTAATTTATCCGGAGTGATGTGTTCATTCGAATCTTGAATCTTTTCATTGGCTTGAACCAAGTAACCTTCTTTCAAAGAAACAAAGGCAATAACGGCTTGACCTGTTAGTTCATCAGTTATACCGACAACAGCACTTTCAGAGACACCAACGTGTTCAGTAAGAGCAGTTTCAATTTCAGCAGTGGATAATCTATGACCAGAGACATTGACAACATCGTCAACTCTACCTCTGATCCAGTAGTAACCATCATGATCTCTACCAGCACCGTCACCCGTGAAGTAATAACCCGGGTATGGTTTCAAGTACGTTTCAATATAACGACCGTGGTTATTCCAGACGGATCTAGCCATTGATGGCCAAGTAGATTTGACAGCAAGAACACCTTCGACATCATTACCTTGTAATTCAATACCAGAGACTGGATCAATAATACAAGCATCAATACCAAAGAAAGGAACAGTAGCGGAACCTGGCTTGGTAGGAACAGCACCAGCTAATGGGGCAATCAAATGAGAACCGGATTCGGTTTGCCACATGGTATCACAAATGACACAGTTACCTTTGCCAATCTTTTCATTGTACCATTCCCATAAATCTGGGGCAATTGGTTCACCAACAGAACCTAGAGTTCTCAAAGAAGAGATATCATACTTGTCAATTTCTTCTTCACCAACTCTTTTGATCAATCTTAAAGCAGTTGGAGCAACGTAGAAATGAGTCGCTTTGTGACGCTCAATGATTCTCCAGTATCTCCCGTAATCTGGATATCCCGGAGTGGATTCAAAAATGATGGTAGCAGTACCTAGAGCCAAAGGACCGTATAAGGCATATGTATGACCAGTGATCCAACCGACATCACCTGCAGTGAAGAGAACATCTTCTGGATGAATATCAAAGACATATCTAGTGGTCAAAGCAGCACCCAGAAGATATCCACCAGTGGAATGAACAACACCTTTTGGAGAACCAGTGGAACCAGAAGTATATAGCAAGAAAAGAGGGTCTTCAGCGTTGACCGGGGTTGGTGGTAGATAACCTCTACATTTCTTGGTCTCCTCATGCCACCAGAAATCTCTTCCAGCTTTCATTGGGATACCTTCAGAGCCTGTTCTTTGGAAAACTAAGATGTTAGAGACGGAATCGACATCAACCATGGCTTCATCAACGATTTTTTTGGTGTGAACAGTTTTACCACCTCTTTTACCTTCATCACAGGTAATGATGACTTTAGAGCCGGCATCAGTCACACGATCTCTTAAGGAACCAGCACTGAAACCTGCAAAGACGACGGAATGGATGGCACCTAATCTAGCAACAGCCAACATGGCGACAACAGCTTCTGGAATCATTGGCAAATACACAGCAACAGTGTCACCTTTCTTGACACCCCAACTTTTCAAGACAGAAGCGACTTCACTGACTTGTCTTAACAATTCACCAAAAGTGATAATTCTGTTATCGTTTTCATCATCAGCTTCATAAATAATAGCAGTCTTACCTGGATCAGCAAAAGCGTGTCTATCAACACAATTGTAGGCAGCATTCAATTCACCATTAAGAAACCAAGAAGCATCCCCGTTTTCCAAAGAGCCAGATTTAACTTTGTCGAAAGGTCTGTGCCAGTCCAAGAATTCCTTAGCTAATGGGCCAAAGAAGGCTTCTGGGTCTTCCACGGATTGCTTATGCATTTCCTTGTAGTGGTCTAAATCGTTAACAAACCCTTTGTTTGGTTGTTTGGCAAAGAATTCAGATGGAGCATGACGGGCCTCAACATTATGAGCTTCGTGCACGACTTTGTGTTCTGGCATTGTGGGACTGTGATGGGCTTTTATGGAATATCTAAGTCAAATCTTCAACTGTTGATTATATCTATGATAATGAGTCCGATGCGTAGGGAATTGGAGCAGATTGGGGAGGTTGGAGTGGTGGGGAGTTTCAAAAATGGGAAATGAGTAGAAGGATGAAATTACGAAAACACAACAACCACAATTGCGATTCAGGCAGAATTATAAAAACCTTTTACTTGAAATGGTGAGGTCGAGTGATGATTACAATCTTCGGTGAAAAAAACCATTGAAGCGAACAATCTGAGATCCGAGTCTCCTAATTACCGCTTGAGAGACTGGGATTTGGACGCTGGCTGAACGCGAAAACGCCAAAAATTTGGCGTTTCCCGGGATTCTCCATCGCCTGAAAGGGACTCAAATTGGCCTAAAAGGGACTGGAAACGGACAAAAGCTATACGAGTGCTCTGGACGGTCGACCTCGGGGATTCCCGTTTCTATATAGCTATACATCCAAGCCATGAATAAGGTACTCTCAGGTTTGAATGTATTATATATGCTTCAGTTACTTGTTCAACTACAGGAGCATCCTTGTATTGCTGAGCTCTGAGATTTTCAACATTCCGTTGTGCTTTTGGGAGCCTCTTCATTTTAGTCTCGTTTTTGTTGGTATAACCTGAGAGGAAATTTGTTGGGCAATAGACTAAAAGTCAATAGGAGATTTTGTTTGATAAGTAGATAAATGTGCTACGGAGCTTGTGTGATTGAACAGAGGACGTTCAGCATAAGGGGGTATATTCAGATTTCTTGACCTATACTTGCTTTGGCTCAAGAAATTAACTCTGGCTCCGTTAAGGACTCAAATGATGATGATTACGGTTCTATTTACACACTCTCGATTGGTTACACGGATAATTCGCTGTATGTAACGATGTTTTGTGTCAAACGTTATCGGCTTGATGGCAAAATATCAGCCTGTTTGTAATACTACGTCACGAGTCACAAGAGCAAAACTGTGTCAAGCTCGGATTCCTAGAAACAAGACATGATGCATTTCCTTTGTACTTTGTAGTTCTGATCTCTGATCATAAATATTGACTGAGTTTCAGCCTTGGACCCTGTGACCTGTGATCTGTGACTCGATGGATAGCCAACACTTCAGCCAAGAAGTAGAACTTTCGTTTAAATCGACCATTAAGCCGAATGGTTAGCTTAAAAGTTAGAACACAATGATCTTTGGTATTTAGAGGCCCATCAGCTACTGCTTTGCGAAGATCCAATTTGGCGGTGATTTCACTCTGAATGCCTGGCTTAAATTCAAAACACTAACTTGATCAATCATAGCACTAAAAAAGATCTTACAAATTAATATTATGTTTTAGCCCTCCAAACCGCTGAACCAGTTCAGTTATACGCCCGCCATTCACCGAATTAGTATTTCGAGTTTGAGCAAATACTATTTGATTTGATCGCAATCCCTTCTCTCTTCTCTAACATTTCACAATAACCATGTACCAGAAGATTCGACAACCATCAATATTTGCAAATTAAGATTTGTTCTGTATCAAAAATGGGGAGGTCCTTGAAACATTGAACTGCTATGATCAACAGGTAAATCGAATGATTATCCTATACTTCAATTATTCGCCGGCAAAGCTAGCTTATAACTTGCATCTGGTACATTTAAGTCGGCAGAAGGCAGAAGTAAGGTTTCAAGGCCACAAAAATCTATCAAACCTGTCTAGTTTGGGATGCCAATGAAGATCTTTGTTAAGAAGAGCACTAACAAATACGGTTATCTCAAATGACTATCTTTGACAGAAATTTTTTGCTCTCGTCAGACGAAAGGCAAAGAACCGTATCACCGTTTCAAGGCCGTCTAGTTAGAAATCAACTATTTATCGTACATGATTATTTGCCATACCTGAATGTCCGGGGTCACTTTAACCATGAAGTCCAATCACCGGCCTACGGGTTTACTATCTATATGCCCGCGTTGGAGTTGAAATCCATATTTCTGATTAAGATTTCCTTTATTTTGAACCTTCGATCATGGTACTGCTCATGTGTGATCAGGCAAATATGTACTCGTATGAGTTCCATCAAAAACCCACAAAACCACCTGCAACCCGGTTTCCAACTTGACAAGCTTCAAGATATTACCACAAAATCCACATCGCTTTAATAATAGCTGTTATCATTGGCCCCTGTGCGCCTATGTGTGGTTCGGATTTATAAGTTTTGATTATAACCACAGCCGAGATGTAAGGGATCAGCTAAATGTTCTTGTATCATGATAACATTTTTTTCGGGAAATGAATCTACTGCTTTCTCATACTAGTCGTTTCTTTTCTCGGCATCCCAAATCCCAGACAGTGACCGGAAGCGCCCAAAACTTCGCCTTCGGCATTCCAGAAAATTTAGCATATGCACTGTGCAGTGCAAAGTGCAAAGCCCAGAAATTAAAAAGCAGAAGCAAGATATCATGAGTCGTGACAGGTTGAATGGGGTTGGTATTTCTTTCAGAGAAGACGGCGGCAATTTCTTTAGCTACTCAAACCCAATGGACCACCCACCAGCTGCTGGATCTTCACTGTTTGTACTGTTGACACTGTAGACCTGACGTGAGATATCGGAGATAAAAATTGTATCGAAACAGATGACGATTACTCCAAATACTACGTACGATAACGAGCTCGAAGAAAAGTGCTACACTAAACTTTCACCAGCAGTAACCAGAACAGAGAAACGCACTGTGACAAAAATGGTTGCAGCTCAGTTATTTACATCCACAGCAAACCCGCCCGCATGATTGGCCCTATTTCACATCCCATAGCCAAAGCCGCGAAATCTGCAAAGCCTTGTAAAAAACGGGTGAGCAAAACAAATAAGAATAAAACCCGCCTAGTTCCCCTTGTTCCCACCCTTGCTGTGAAACCTTTCAAAATCTCAACAACAAAGAGTAACAACAATGAAACTTTCAGTGCTATTCACCATCGCTGCTGCGCTGGTCGCTTCTGGAAATGCCGACAAGCTCGAAAACCCACATGCCCAAGGAAAGCGTCCGGATGTCAATACTGCTGCCTCCATCGCTAGAACCTTGATTAATAGAGAGTCCCTTGCCAATGTCAACACCGTCTACCAAGACGGCGACGAAGAAGGATTACCAGTCTCTTTTGTGGAGTACTATGCCGATTGTGGTGATGGGAACCCTGTCATCTTAGCTGTTGACATGGGTACCTCTTTCAAGAATGTCGCCAAGGGCTCCAAGGCAACTTTATCCATTAGAACTGGTGACCATCCTCTCCGTGAACACGTTAACCCACGCTACCCAGGTAGCAGAGTTGACTCTACTGCTGGGTCTCCAAGAATCAGCTTGAGAGGTAAATTTGTTGAGGTTTCCGAAGAAGAAACTCCTGAATTACAACAATGCTTTTTGGATAGACATGAAGATGCTGCTTGGTGGTTACCAGGTAACCCAATCCACTCCTCTCACTTCGTTAAATTCGAAGTTGATGATATCTACTTTTTGGGTGGTTTCGGTGATACTGGTTATATTGGCAAGATCCCATTAGAATTGTATCAAAAGGCTGATGTCTTGAAGTTCGAGGATAAGGCCATGAAGTTCCATAAAGAAGGTGGTTTCAAACCAAAACATCACAAAGGCGAGTTGAAACCAGAATTTGAACCAGAACATAAGGGTGAATATCAAGCCGAACAAAAGGGTGAATTTAGACCAAAACAAGAAGGTGATTTCAAACCAAAGCACCACAAGGGTGAGTTCAGACCTGAACACCATGAAGGTCCTATGGGCAGACCAATGGGTGGACCTCATGGTGAGGACCATTCTCTTGTTGAATTGAAACAAACTGTTGAGGTTTTAGCTTCTGAATCTTTCAACAAAATCTCTGGTTATATGACTTTATTGAAAGGTTATTTGGAATCTACTGACGATGTTGCTCAAGATATTTCCATTGATTTGAAAGAAGAGTCTAGTGCCATCTCTGAGATTTTCAAAGGTAAATTGGCTAAAAGAGATGAAGGTTTGGAAGTCGCCTCTATTCAAATCAAAGAACTGACTAGAGAACAATTAGAACAAACCATTACTGAGCTGGAAGACTTGAAAACTAAAGTTCACGATTATGCTACCGGTTTGTTGAACAACTTCAGTGCTGAAGAAGAAGAAGTCAAACAAGAAGAACCAGAGCAAGAACAACCTGAAGGCCCTGCATCTGAAGAAGAACAGGACTCTGAGAATTCCGATGCCGATGAAGAACCAAAAATGAAGAAAGGTAAATTTTCTGGTAAGAAACATCACTCTAAGGAATGGAAGAAAGCCGACAAATCTGGTGTCAAAGGTAAAGATCATTTCAAGTTTGAAGACAAAGAAATGAGATCTAAGCACCATGAATTCAAATCTCAAGATCTCAAAGAATTCAAAGGTAAGGACCACGAATTCAAACATGAAGACAAAGAGTTCAAGAGTAAGCACAATGAAATGAGAGCCAAACATCATGACAAACCAAGGGATGACGATGATGAAGTTAAACAAATGAACTTTAAACACCATGGTAAACCAGAAGGAGAGATGAGAGCTAAGCATCAAAGACCAGAAGGTAAAGATATGAAATCTAAGCACCATGAATCCAATCCTAAAGGTGAAGAAGTCAGATCTGAGAAAATCCAAGGTGAACACAAAGAAATGAGATCCCAGCATCATGAATCCAAAGAATCAAAGAAGGCCTCTAAGAAGGGAAACTTTGCTCAAAAAGTTTTGAGTCAAGAAAACAAACAAGATGAAGAATCCACAGAAGACAGACCAATTGCACGTAAGCAAGGCGGTAGAAGAGCCCATAGATCTAAATCATCTTCAAGATCCAAACCACACCATGGTGAAGAACCATCGTTCTGGGAAAGATTGGATAAATTCTTAGGATTCGGTACCAAGCCTGAAGAAAACGGCAAATTTACAGCTAAACAACATAAAGGCAAAGGTGAAGAGAGACCAATGAAGGGTAAGAAGTTCCATCGTGGTGATAAAATTGTTGAAGAGAATCTTGAAGTCGAGGTTGAAGCTGAAGTTGAAGAACAAAACTGAGGTGCTCAAGATTTTGACTACTTGATCTAATGAGAATATTTTTATGTGATTTTATTTGGGAGTCTTGATTTATGTGTGGTCTTTTTTTATACTATCATAATATGGATGTATGTGTGTGAGTGAGCTTTTTGTATGATTCAGTTCGGCTGGTGTCTTTTCTTTTGGTTTATTATTCCTCTTTAATGGGGTCATATTTAGTTTATTGATATAATTGTGATGATATTATTGGATTTTTCAGTTTTGTACCTGTTTATTATTATGATTATAGTATTACCATGTTCACTATTATACACCCAAGACATGACCTTCTCCTTGGTAATTACTAGTGGTCGTTGGCACCGTACTTGTGTCTGATGCTTCACTGACAGTTGGTAAAGAAGTATAGTCAAAGATTGAAACATAATCCCCTTGCGTTCTCAGATGCTTAGCATCGACTTCTTTATAATATTCAAATTGAGTTGGGATTAGATCAATCAATTTCTCCAATTTATTTTCAATCCATTCAATGATATTGGAAGGAGGAACCAATTTGGACATGTATCCAAAAGCAAAAGCATAACCTGCTAACAGACCGAAGAGGTGACCAAATAAACTGGATCCCGGAACTAAGATAGCAATGATTATCACAGAAGCCAATGGAGTGTAAATAGTTGGTAGAGAATATTGTGGAGTCAGTTGTATAGTTGGTTTGATCAGAGATTCTTTATAAGCAAAGAACCCCAAGAACGAAAACACCCAGCCACTAGCACCCAAAACTTTAGCATTTGGATAAAACACAAGACCCAATAAGCAGTATGGAACAGCAGTGAACACAGCTAATAGATTCAGGATAACACCAGTATGAACAGTTCCATGAGATCTCTCGAATCTTGTCAATGGTGATAGCAATGCTAAGACGTTGAACGCGATATGGAACAATGAAAGATGCCCCAATGGATACAATGACAGTCTATTGAGGTCAAAAGAAGTGAGGGAATGAGGAGATAGCGCAATATGATCATTTATATCGTAGAAGATCTGGTTGATCAAGTATAAACCGAACAAGAACACGCTTAGACCGGCAGTTAAAGCAGGAGGATATTTGCCGTTGATTTTGAAAAGATGGTTTTGTACCGCTTGAAAGTCGAACCCGGCCATTTTGAGGAAGCTTGCGGAGTTGGATCTAATGGGGAAAATGCTGTATTATGCCTATTGATTTGTTTTGTTTTGGTGGTGGAGTTTTCCCCTTCGGCTTTTTCTCCCAAAATAATTTTTTACGTGTCGGCCGAGTGAGCTCATCAGCGGTAATGGCGATGACCTGAGGTATTAGTTGAATATGATGGAGAAGATGTTGGAATGTAACTAGAAGCACTGATTATAGGCGACGCAGAGTAACAACACTGTTTTTCAGTTATGGAGTCTGTTCAGATATTGCATAAATCAGATTTAATTGCTAGGTTCCAAGACATATAAGCATAACTAATTGGAAGTATCTAGCTCCATATTCTCAGTACAAGACGCGCTTCAATTACGTGCAGCAGGAGCTAACGATTTCTCTTGAGTGAAAGTTAAGCTTGTAGCTCATAATCTTCTCTATATATGTCCCAACTAGATCACCAGGGGTTACTGGGCGTCTTTCCATAAAAATATGGCAAATTCCCCTGTTGGATACGGTAACTACTGTATAACAATACCAGTCCACCTTATCAGTCATAGCATTCATTAGAGAGAGTATATGTTAACCCTTGGTCATTTCTCCTGTACTAGAAAGTTTGTTATATGATCAATTTTAGAAAGATCATTTCTTTCTTTTGTTATATTTATCTTGATCTCTTGTATATCCCTGATTGAATTTTCGTAGCTCTTGTAGATATCATCTAATCTTGGTTTTATTGTTGCATCGAACAGTTCTTCCTTTTTGTTCAATTTACTCATCAGTTCATTATCATTATCACCTTCCAATTCGTCAATTTCCTTCTGTAATGATTCAATCTTGATCAAAGCATTATTGAAGCCCTCTTGATATTTGTGTTTCAATGAAGCTGGAGTGTCTCTTCTAAGTCTTGTTAATTTAATCGTTTCGTCTTCCACTTGTTGATACAACTTTCTGACTTTCTCCTGTAGTGAGAAGTCCAATGGCTCAACTTCATGCGTAGGATTCTCTAGCAAGCTCCTTAGTGTCACCCCCTGCTTAGCACCATCAATGTCCAGAGAAACACCTGCTTGTTCGAATATCTCATATATGAAATCGTTCACCAATGAAGAGACTCTGTTCTTTAGTGGATCTGAATTGTCTGTTGTTGGTAAATAAAGATCGAGTTTTTCAGTGGCATCTTTGGCAAATTGCAACTGGAGGTGTTTCACATCCTTGAGTGTGAGGTTGACTTTGTTGTGGTGCTCCATTGTATTAGTCTTGATTATTCTCGAGTTTACTGGTGTTTGTTTTGATTTCTTTATCCTTTGTTTACCATTATGCGTAGTACTTCCACCCAGCGTAAATTTCAGCACTTGTTTTGAGAGAATCTCCTATACAATTGTGGCCCCTGCGTATATTCCAGCACTAACAATTCATATCGTTGTCTTTATCGAAATTATGAGAAATTCAACTCTCAAAATGCAACCAATTTAATCGTTTCAAGAGTTGAATCGTCATTGAAATGTGAGTTTTTAATTGATAAGGAAGGAACTTGAAGAAAACATTGCATACTAACTTAGTAAAGGTCTGAAATTGCCAGCGAATTTGCTCCACATTTCGCTCCGTTCTTTGGATTTGCAGGGTGAGTTATTTAATATGAGTTGACAATCAAGCAGAATCAGTTCATTAATTTTGTTGTTCAAGGTATACTAACTAGTTCAGATGTGCTGCTGCAATGGTATTTAGCTGTGCCGGTGCTGCAATTGGTACTGCGAAATCCGGGATTGGTATTGCTGGTATTGGTACTTTTAAACCAGAACTAATTATGAGATCCTTGATACCTGTTGTTATGAGTGGTATTTTATCCGTTTATGGCTTAGTTGTTGCTGTGTTGATTGCTGGTGGATTATCACCAACAGAGGAGTACACTTTGTTTAACGGCTTCATGCATTTAGCTTGTGGATTGAGTGTTGGATTTGCCTGTTTGGCCAGTGGTTATGCTATTGGGATTGTTGGTGATGAAGGTGTGCGGAAATATATGCACCAACCAAGATTATTTGTTGGCATTGTGTTGATTTTGATTTTCGCTGAAGTTTTAGGGCTTTATGGAATGATTATTGCCCTCATTTTGAATACTAAAGGTTCTGGTTAATCTGATCAATATGTTGAAATTATGTGTACATTATGAACAAAAAAGCAATAGAAATTCTATTATATTTAAATGGGGATACGTATGAGAAGTTCAAAAAGAGCTTAGCTTTTATGGTAGTATACAAAAAGTTTATTTTTCAGGCAGAAGTGTCCATAGCTTCAGTGGAGATTTCAGCTTGTTTCCCACCAATATGAACATTACCTGCATCATCAATATATTGTTCTGAAAATTCTTGTAAAAATGCCACTGATCTTGCGGAATCCAAGAATAAAATATAACTTCTATTGATATCATCTAATTCAACAATATCACTTCTTCTCTTAGAGGCCAATTGATTTGAAACAGAGATCAAATTAGATGCATAACGTAAACTTGTTTCCTGTCCAATCTTGGTTAATAAATTCAATGCATCAACACTCAACTCAGTTTCTTCTTCTTGTGCTCTGATTGAAATAATTTGTTTGATTTCATCAGCGTTATAACTTTTAGTTTGAATAATAATGGATCTATCCAATAAATCTAATGGTAGGCCATGTGGAGATTTATAGTTAGTTCCTCTAGTCTTTGTAACACCTCTATTTGTGGCCATTATCACAATTGGGGCAAATTCATCTTCTAAAGCTCTATTGATAAAGGAGAATGATTCGATATCCAACATATGAACTTCATCAATGAATAAAACACCAGGAACAATTTCAGCTTTACCTTCTTCTTTCCATTCAGCAACTTTTGTGTTGATTTGTTCTCTAACTTCTGGTCTGATCTCACCAGTGTCACCTGAAAATAGAGCCAAAAAGCCTTGAGATCTTGAATTTATAACATCAATTTCATGTAAAGATACTGTATGAACCACCGATTTTCTTGTTTGTAATTCACCCTCTGGACATTGAACAAATTTGGTATCAGGCCCCATAGCGTCATAATCTCTTGATCTTGCAAATGATCTCCCCAATTTAGTGATTTTACCACTTGACTTATCAATGGAGATCACATCACCGGCAAGGACTTTTTCAGAGGTTAAACCTTCAATCATCTTATTCCCCAACTCGTAAATGGTTTCCATATCGGTGGTCTTGATGGTAAGCTTCCCCTGTTTGTGACCACCGGTTATAGATCTATCAATTTGGATCTCGACGACTTCCCCCTCGATGATTTCAGTTTCTTCTTTGATTTTAACACCAATGGATTTTCTGAAAGCTTGAGTTAAAGCTTCCGTCTTGCTCAATTCCAATGAGAAGATCTCAGATCCTGCAATTGCAGTGAAGGGCACATCAGCACCAAGAGATTGTGAAAGACCCATAGCAATAGCAGTCTTACCTGTGGATGGAGGTCCTGCAATTAGCACAGCACGACCAGCAATGGATCCGTTCTCCACCATCTTCAAGATAACACCGGCTGCTTTTCTTGCCTTTTCTTGACCAACCATCCCCTGTGAGGACTCGGTACGTGGTTGCAAGTTGTCATCAAGGCCTAGCCCAGAAATGTGACTGTGTGCGGCGATCAAGGAGAGTCCCTTCACGTCTTTGTTCTGGTCAACTGTTTGGATGGACTGTAATAGTGCCTGTTAGTATAGTTTTTAGAGTAAAAACCGGAGCAAAAGAGCACATAGCAAAGCTAAAAAACTCACCATTTTCTGCGTCAACTTATGGATCGAGAGCTAAGTTTTCTTCAAAGATAAAAAGCCTTGAAAGTGTTGATATTTGAGTTTTGTTGAAGAAAGAAAAGATGATGAATAAAATATTTGAGAATTCGCGAACTGCCAGCAAATAAGGCTATTCTCCATACTCTCTAGAGGAACATAGCCAGGCATAAAAAGCTACTAAGATAACCATCACATAAAACGTATAGAGACAAAGTATTAGTCTTACAGCCATACAAACAACGCCATCATCATGTCCTTTTTGTTGAGCTGTCTGCCCTGTTTTGAGTCACAGCCCGTGTTGTTCATAAACAAGACACAGTTCAAGATTCTTAAGCTTCTCGGCGAAGGAGGATTCAGCTACGTCTATCTCGTCCAGGCAAGCAATGGGGCCGTGTACGCCTTGAAAAAGATTAGGTGCCCATTTGGCGCTGAGAGCGTGCGGTTGGCAATGCGTGAAGTTGAAAACTACAAGGAATTCCACTCGCCCTATATCATCAGAGCCATCGATTCGAGCATTGTCCAAGAAGAAGATGGATCCAAGACGGTGTATATCCTACTACCGAACTTTGACAGAGGGTCATTGCAGGACATAATCAACAGCAATGTGGTAAATGGGACGAACATTGAACCTCAAGAGGCGGTGAGGATCTTCATCGGGATGTGTCGTGGATTGCAGAGCATGCACAGACACCATATTTCGCACGCCAATGATCCTGTTATTGTAGATGGTGTCGGTGATACTGCTGATGAGAACGACAACCTACTTCCTGGTGAGAATGGGAGCAACGATGACGACGAGTCCGAGGTGGAGACCCTTCCTGAGATGATTGGCGGTGATTCGGGAAATCATGATGCTACAGAACTCACTGAGACGGTGGCCTTTGCCCACAGAGACGTGAAGCCTGCGAACGTGATGCTATCGAAGGACGGCATCCCAGTGCTGTGTGATCTTGGGAGCTGCGCCAAAGCTCGTGTGGTGGCAAAGACAAGAAGCTCTGCGGTGGCAATCCAGGAGCTCGCCGCTGAACATTGCACCCTCCCTTATAGAGCCCCTGAACTTGTTGATGTGAAGACTGGAGCACAGATTGACGAAAAGACCGATATTTGGTCTTTGGGGTGTACATTGTACGCGCTACTATATGGCTGCTCTCCCTTTGAGCATGAGGAGTCTGAGAATGGTGGGAGTATTCTTCTAGCTATCAGCAATGGGAAATACAGCTTTCCCAGAGATAATGATGTCTATTCTGATGATATAAAAGAACTTGTGTCGATGTGTCTCGTTGTGGACCCTGAGGAGAGACCTTCTGTGGAAACTGTACTGTCAAAAGCCCTCGACGTGCAGTCCAGACTATAGACATTTCATTGATTTCTGTGTTTTTCCTACAATTTGATGTAGACATATTCACATCGTTACAGGTCTAAGTCTATACTTTAGTGCCCCGACCGAATCTATAACATGAAACAGCCAGCGCATGTTTACTTTTCAATAAAATCTTTAAACCATCTTTGGTTTCATTTAGATCTCTATCTGTTGAGAAGATTTAGGCATGACCTCCTACCAGAACATTGCAGAGAGCCAGATACAAGGATATAACGACTGTCCCGTTGTTGACTACCAGCGCTCGTCATTAACAACTTCACAAAAACCGAAAAGAGCCACGAGACCGCACCACCAGCTAAACAGTAATTCAGCATCGACAACCTCTCTGACCTCCCAAACGTCATCTACCAGTCTTTCATCAATACCCAGTGGTCCACGAAAGTCATCAGTCACCATTTCTAAGGAATCTTCATGTGCACAGACAGATGATGTGTCTGACGATCTGATGTCAAAAGAGCTAAACGAGTTGCTTGCAAGACCAAACAATCTTCCAGAAAGAGAATTCAATCATTACAGAACACGATTGGAGAATACGTTCAAAAAGGGGATCAAGTCTCAATATAAACTTTTGATCATGGGCTGGCTGAAAAATTATCAAGACAAAGAGAGAATCAAAAATGATATGATCAAATTTATGCTACAAAATGATGGAACTTCGTCTTGGTGTACTTCATTGAAAAAAATCCTAGAGAATATCAAAATCTGATACATAGACACTTGCTACTACTATATTATTTATTTTAATTTCATTTCAATTTAGGTTTTGTAATATACATGTATCCATTAGGCCCCATCTATAGGGCCTGAAAAACATCATGAAAATAATGCAAATAATATCCATAATAGAGAATATATAATCACATCTTCTTTCTCTTTCCGACATGGGCTTGGAACCCAGTCTTGATAGAACTGACAGATCTTGTTGAACCACAACTATTACAAACCAAAAAGAACAATCTGTTTGAACTCTCCTTCTTTAATTGTGTGTTGATGGATTTACATGTCTTACAAGTGACATATTCTAAGATATATCTTCTCAAGACATTCTCCAATTGTTTTGGTTGGAAACGACCTTTGATAATCAATCTCTTTTGACCATCAATAGAACCTGAAGTACCCAATTCTGCAAATAAATATTGAATCAAATGTTCAGGAGATCTTTGTAATTTTTCAGAAATTTCTTGCACATTAGCAAATGCAGTTCTTTTACTTCCTTCTCTTTGACAAATTGGTGGAGGAATTCTGAATTTAGTACCTGATCTTTCACCAGCTAATTCTGGATTGTTTTCTCTCAAAATTTTGAAAAATCTATCCAAAAGAGAATCATATGATAACCCATATTGAGCTTGGGCTTCGCTTACACTAGCATCAGCATCATTCACTTGCTCAGCAGATGCATCTTTGTCTTCATCAAGAACACCAGCTTTTTCTAGTTGTTTTTCAAACTCATCAATGGTAGCTGCTGGTGCCTTCTTCTTCTTTTTCTTCAATTTCAACTCTCCAAGTGCATCAGTGATCTCATCTGTGTTTGTCTCACCATTAGCATCAGCTTCTGGAGATTTAGTGGCCTTCTTCTTCTTTTTTTTCAACCCCGAAAGCACATCATCAACTTCTGGTGTGGATTCTTTAGTTGAGTCATCAAGAGTCTTGGTGGACTTCTTCTTCTTTTTCTTCAAAGTTGGGTCAAACCCCAAATCGACTGATCCTTCAGCAGACATATTCCACTCTCAAAATATAAAGTGTCGATATCAGTTGCTTGAATGCGTTATACAGAAATCCAATCACTTTTTCATTTCTCAGATTTTGATGATTTTGCCGTCTCTTTTTTTTCTCACTCTCGAGCGCGATGTTTTCGTGAATTGGCGTAGAGAACAGAAGGGTAACCGCATGGTATAGCTCTCAGTGAGCGCCAATTGCGCACTTTGACACTACAGTCAAACCCAATTGGGATAAAAATGACGTTCTTACCTTTCTATATATAAAAGTCTATTCAGATTCTTCTTGTTTGATATCCAGTTTGGCAGCTCTTTTAGCTAAAAACTCTTCATTAGACTCAATTGTCTCAACTTGTTCTTTACTCAGCTGCTCAATTTCAGAACCAGGCTGTACTTCAACATCTTTATTACTGATCTTAATATTGAAATCTTCACCATCTTTAATCGGTTCAACATCAAACTTCTTCAAGAAGTAAGTCTCGACTTCTTCCTTACCTGAGTTCTCTGCTTCATAGATGGAATCATGACCAAACTTGTTCTTGATAAATGCATCTGCTTCATACTCATCACATAATAACTCCACTATTGATAAATGTCCATTCAGTGAAGCCCAATGTAATGCAGTATTGCCCTCTGAATTTTGTTCATTTATTAGTTTAATAGCATTGTGTTTAGATAATTTGGATAATAGATATTTGACCACCTCAAAATGACCATTCGCACATGCCATATGAATAGGCGTTGCTTGATTAATAGAATCTTTTATTTTCAATAACCAACTTGAGTCTAATTCCTCAAAAATCTCTTGAAGAGTTTCTAAGTCACCATATCTGGCATCGTCAACTATTATATCGAATTCTTCTTGTGTGAGTTGTTGTTCGGTGGACATCTTGCAAAAGTTATGATGGGAGGTCTCGAGTGGTTGTTGTGTCAGATTGTACCTGTTTGAATCGAGAGATAATTTTTTTATTTTTTTTTCTGAACTGCTATGAGCTCATCGCATCGGCTACCCGTATTTGCGATTTCCACTACGAGCTTTACTCCATATAACACATATATTGTACCTATTGGTCTCAGCTCTAACCATCAACCGATCATCTTAGTCCTTCGTCAGCCACTTCCTTAGTTTCTCCTCCCTTTGTTTTGTCTTCTTCTCAGTATAGTTCTTGATATCTTTTTTACTGATTTTACTCTTTGCACTGACTGATAATTCTCCATGAGAATTCAGCCTCCGTATTGATTCATTCAACTCTTGTGAATATATGCTCTTTCCCTTTCCATGCTCATGAAATGTAGCATTTTCACTGAAAGCATCAACACCTTTAAGTTCTTGTTGCAATGTCTCTCCAGTATGTTCGGGCTTTTCTAGAATCGACTTTTCTTGTAATGACTTCTTTAACTCTTCAACCTTCTTGTACTTAGCAAACGTTGATAGCTTTTTGAACTCCTCATCCTCCTTCAAAGCCTTCAATGCCTTGGTGTATTCATCCTCAGCTACCGTTTCATCTTTTTCCTCAAAGGAAAGCTTTGGTGGGTCAAAGCTGGGTAGATTCTTATTACATGGATCATTGATCGGTACTCTTGGATTCAACCATTGTTTGACTTTACTGAGTTTGTTGAAAAAGAAGAACCTCTGTGTTCCTTCATCAAAGTAGTGTTCCCATCCATCATCTTCACTATTGGTTTCTGTTTCTTTTGACTTTATCAGCTTTTCGTCTTTTTTGTTCTGTTTGTTCTTCTTTGGTTTCGTACCTCTCACTTTCCGAGCATGTTCTGGTGGAGGACCTGGTGGCAATGGAGGTAAATTATTCATCTCTTTTAGTACCAGTGAACATCCATCAGCAAGATCATTAACAAGAACAAGAACAAGAACAAGAACGAAGACAGGAATAGAGTTTATACGAAAACCAGCGCTTAATACCTCCTAGCAGGCTCGAATGGCTTATGTAACAGCGCCGCTGAAATTTATCGGTGTTAACAGTCCGGGCTTTGACCAAACGCCATCTTTGAATTCCTGTGCTCCAATCCACGTACAAACTTATCAGTTCCATCTACGACACAGATATCAAACCATCTGATGTACTAAACAAGTGCAAACAACTGTCAAATATCTGTGCAATTGCCCAAACACGCACCCCATATGGCAAACTTTTGCTGAGAGATTCGCGTTTGTTTTCCCTTTCATACAAAATCCCTGAGTATTATTCCCTTCGTATCTATACTGTATCCCGCAGATTTCTTTTTTCACACCCAAACTGCGCAAAAAGCAAAAAGTAAAAAAGGTGTCAAAAGATCTGTGGAATATGGCGTAATTTTTGGCAGTTCCAGTATATAAGCTTGTAGACCCCCATCTCATCATCTCATAGTTTTCAAATTCGATCCTTATAGCTAAAAGTTCATAGAAAGAATCATAGCTTGATACCACTTCACACAACTAATTTATTTCAAATATAATGTATTCTCAAATCATAAAGTCCACTATTGTCAGACCTGCTATGGCTTCATTCCCAAAGTCCTCTGTCTTGTCCACTTTGCTAAAGAACACTGAAAGAGACTGTGATTGTACTTGTTCCAGAAGAATGCCATTGTTGGTAAAGAAAGGTGACGAATGTGGTAGTACTGATTGTTCTTGCAACTAAAGATGAGTTTTCATAACCTTCTCTAATTTGCATGTTGGAACAGATGTCTCTTCTTTACTTGATTGTTTTGTTATAGGTTTTCTATTTTTATTTGGGTTAGGAAAGATAAAGGTAATGGAATGTTTAATAATATCATAATAATCAATTGTAGTACACCAAACCACTTAGATTGAAATGCTTTTTGTTCATTTCTATTTACATGACTATATACAGACTAGGCAGAGTAATATGTCTTTCTCAAGTCCACAATCTTCTTTCCTCTGTTAAAGCTCAACTCTTCCAACGTTTGTTGCTTACCCAATGCTTCGATGAAGCCTTTACAAACGTTCATCCCATTTCTTGACTTGTAGATTTTGGCACTCAAATCTTTGATACCTGCCAACTCACAAATTTCAAAAATGTAATGGTTGACTCTCAGACCGAAACCAGGTGGAGCAGATCTCAAAAATATCTTACAACCATGGAAAACATGTTCGATATTCCCAATAATGGTTCTATCCTCATGTCTTGGAATAAACTTCAAGTTCTTAACGGCATTCCAATGAGCCTTGGAAACAGCTCTACTCATCTCCACACGGTCTTTCCCCTCACCAATACCAACCATACCATCCTTATCACCAACAATCACAAGCGCGTAGTTTGTTGGGATCTTACCCTTGGCCGTTTGATTCGAGACTCTCTTCATGATCAAAGGTCTTGAATGTAATTTTTCGATATATCTTTCATTCAACCCCGTTAGTGCTGCCAAACCCTTAGCAATGGCACTATTCGGTGATACTGGGCCAGAGGATGATTCTAAGATGGATCCAGGTGGGATATCCTTTGGAGACGGTTGTAATGGGAAATCAAAATCAAACTTTGTTGGATCATCAATCTTTAGAGTATCCCAGAATTTATCTCTCTTGGAGAAATCATCTAAATATGGTGGGGCAAATTCTGTGGATGCTAGTTTCTTGTTGGCATAATGGCCCTTATCGATGAACGTCTCTGCCAATTGAATCGATTCTACCAGCTCTTGTGGATAGTATTTCTTCAAAAACTCTATATGTGATTCTTTAGCCTTTTCTGAGATTTGTTTGGATTCTTGGAAAAGAGCAGGGAATGAATGAAAGCTCCGTATCGACGTACATGTCGATCTGCGCAGTACTGGGAGCATAATAACCTGGAAATGAGAGTGTGTAAATGGCAGTATCTTGTTGATTTATCTACAAACGGTTTTTTTTCACTTCGGAAAGTTCCAGCGTTGGAAAATGAAAATTTCGGTGTGTGCTTAGTAAGCACCAAAATACAGGGCTCTATAACCTTTTCATTGCATTGCATATCAGCACATAGTTTTGGAGTAAAAGAATTCGAATTGTTTGACCAACTGCTAATGGAAGTTCTTCTGCTACGTTCATACAGCGCCAGAAACGTGGCTACAAAACACTGTAACTCAGTAAAAACAATTGTATCAATACCTGGCAAGTAGAATAACTAATGCCTCCCAAAAAAACCTATTATTAAACAGCCCTCTTAGTAGGTGTGGTACTATCATGTTCTTCATTGATGCCGCTTGTTATGTTAACATTATCTGTGCTGTCCTCAAAGAGGTCACTGGAAGAGTGCAGTTCTTCGATCTCCCTTTGTAATCTAGCAACTTCTTTCTCCATTCTCTTTCCATAGTAGTCAATATAATACGTAGCACCATTGAAACTCGCAACCATGAAAATGAAGGTAATGAATATAACAGCTAGTGATTTGTAGGCAAACCACAATGGACAAATACTCATTGTTAGCAACTGATATCCATATTGAATGAACGTGAAAGCGACAACAGGCCATGGATTTGGTAACGAATTGACAAATTTTCCTAACCAATGTTTAGCGAATGCCTTTCTCAAAAACTCAAAACTTGTAGCTCTACCAGCCCTGATCTTTTCTGCTCTCTTCAAAGTAATGAAATAATGATATAACGATTGCCAAATCAAATAATATAACGAGGTCCAAAGAATTCCAGAGAAAAAATTCCATCTAGTCACTTTAGCAGCACCTGGAAATCTTTCTAGTTTGTACTCGTAGGGCAACATGTGTGTAATCACAAACATAACCACTGGCGGCATGATGTGAATGAACGAGCTAGTAAATTTATCTATGGAATGCAACACCAAAGAATTTCTCCAGGTAATCACCGCCCATGATAACGTACCAAAAGTGAAGGCAAAACAGACAATATATAAATGAGAGGAGCCAGGTGCAATCCAAAGGAAGCATATCAACAACACATTCACGTAGTAACATAGATCTGCCAAAAAATACTGGAAACCTCTTTTCCAATAAGTATAAAATCTAATCGGCATCAAAATCACAACTAAAGCAGTATAAAATTCATGAAAATGCGCAGGGTATGCACCAATGACAAGCCCACCTAAGAATATAAGATATAATGAGGTGGAATAAAATATCTTTTCTGTGGAGGAGGCATAGAATAACTTACTCAATCTCTGATCCAATTTATCCACCCTTTCAGTCAACTTCTTCTTCAAGGCATCAACATCTTTGAACTCGTTTATATATTGTTCTCCCCTTTTATGCGTATCATCTTTGAGCTTCTGAAATCGAGACATAGACTTCACCTTGTACTGATTGTACTTCTTTGACAATGTGGTTGTTGTGTGGCTCAAGGACGACATGGGGTCCAGCAAGTCCAAAAGCGTGATATTTTTCTCATTGGGCAAATGATCAATAGAATTTGCGTAAAAGTTTGATGAGTAGAACAATGGTGACCCCGACGGCGTGGTGGATATACTTGACGATGAATATGATCTGCTCTTTTGGCCATCCTTCTTGTTGGTCTCATCCAAGGATAATGCGGACTCGACTTCGTGCAGAGCTTGTTCGTCCTTGTCGTTCATTGTGGGTGTCTTCGTTATGTTTGGCATGTACTTTTCCTCAGTCGCCCCACAGATAGATCTGTTCAGATATCACACAGACTTTCAGGGTCTCCTAACGCCTCCAATTTGCCTCATTTCGTGTTTGATGTGAAATTGCTACTATAGAATAAATTCACAATCACATGCGTTTTTGACACGGGGCAGCATATCATCACAAGAGACACGTGCAAAGCCAGTTCCATCACGTGAGTTTGGCGGGGCTACACTCTACACTACAATTGTTCCAAAACAGTTCATCACTATGTTCATTCATAATCTAATGCATAACATCATCAAGTAATTCACTTTTCTTTATCGGAAATGTGTACCTCATCCAGCTCTAGTGCGTCTGATGGGGTGGCTTCTCTTTCCTCCACACCGGTCGAACAGCTTGCTTTGCTGGGTAGTCTCACTGAACCTTCTCTTGAACGGTCTTGTTTGATCTGATCCATGATGATACCGTGGGCCCTCCAAGGTTTGTACTTGAACAGCTCGTCGATGTATTCCACGGGTATGTTTTTAGTCTCTGGATACAATAGATAGTAAATTGGCCAGCACACAGTCATACAGCCGGCAAAGAAGAAAAAGATACCATAATCAAGACTATCAATCATCTGATTAGTGAATCTTGCCAAGATGAAGGCCCAGAACCAGTTGGATGCAGCACTCACTGCCGAGGTCACAGAACGTAGATTTGAACTAAAAGCTTCTGAGTTCCAAACCCATGGCGTACCACTCCAAGAAAAGGCATATGATATAGTCCAGATATAGAATAGAGCCAATGCACCTTGTCCACCACGATCAAGGGAAGAATCACCACTCGCTATTCTAGCAGCGGGATCACTGATTTTGATGTAGGCACCAATGTACCAGAAGGGCAAAGAACAACCAACCAACCCCCATAAACAACTGGTACGACGACCAAATTTATCCACAATTGTGAAGGACCAGATCAAACAGGCAAAACATTTGATGATCCCAAAAATACCAGTAGATAATAATGAAGATTCAGTGGAATCCATACCGATAGATTGGAAAATCTTTGGAGAATAATAATTCACTGCGTTCACAGCAACGGTATTTTGAATGATGAAACTTGAAGATAGTAAACCCAATCTATGCATTAGGCTCTTTGATGTAATGATTGTCTTGACTGGATCGAGGAATCCCAAACCTATAGTTTGTTCTCGCTCTCTAATCTCATCTTTGATGATGTTGAGTTCATATTGTAAATAATCATCATTTTCATCCAATTTTCTCAAATAACATAGATTTTTGATGGCTTTTTCTGTTTTACCAGCCCCATATAACCATCTTGGAGACTCTGGTAATGTAAAGACTCCAATGGCTAAGATGCCAGGAGGAATCATCTGTAATGCCACAGGAATCAACCATTGACTCTTGGATGAATCAGGGATATTTACCGAAGTACCATAATTGATCCAAAATCCAATAGCACCTCCTATTTGCCATGCAATCTCATAAAACCCAATGATCTGCCCACGAATACTTGGTGGTGCAATTTCTGCTGAATACATTGGTGCAACATTCGACACTGCTCCTATTCCTAGTCCCGTTATCACTCTCCCCGCATACATTGGCCCTAGACCGGTACTGGAACTAGCGCACATCTGGACTATGGTACCTACCAGTAGAAAGAAAGTAGCCACCACAAGCGATATTTTTCTTCCAAGAAAGAATGCTAAAGGATATGTGAAGAGGGCACCAAAAAATGCACCAGCTTGGAATAATGAAATGATAGTTTCTGAAATATAAGAGACTTCAGAGTCAGATAGTTTATCTAAACCAAATTCGGATTCGAATGAAGTCAGTGTCACTGCACCACCGATGAAACCAGCATCGTAACCAATGATAATAGCCACCCATGAACTTAGAGCAGCTGCCCAATAAATTCTAAAATTGTAAATAGCCTTTGGCGTAGGTCTGGTTTCCCGCCTTTCAAACAAGGATAGATGTTTGCTCCATCCAGCCATTTGTGATATATATGTGGGAAGATGTGTTGAAAGAGTTGATATACTCTAGTAAGTATTATGACCTCTTGATGGAAAAGATATGTCTATAATATGTGACTCAACGTAAAACAGAGAAAGATTCAACAACCACTTGGAAAAAACGATTTTAGATGTGGAGTAAAAATATGACAGCGATAGAGGACTGAGAGAATGCAAATGGAACAAACAGTGAAAGGCACCGTAATGAGCTATACTGAATAATGGTGGAAACCCCCCGAGACCGTTAAGAAACGTCAAAAAGGTTTTTTTTTTTACGTATGGGCTTTTTTTTTGGCTGTTCTCGGTTGCGCCGAAAAGGAACGGGAAACCTGGGGCGTTCTGCCAAGGGATTGAACGTCTCTCAAATTGACTAGTACGCAGATGTATCACTATAGAGGCCCTACAACTATCACTCCGCTCTACAAAATGCGGCCATCTTTTGCTAAAAGGCCAACAGGAAAGTTGTAAAGAACCTCAAATCCGCACTCTCAAATAAGGTTCCGAGATTGCAGAAAGCATGTCGTGTACACCCAGACACCATGAAATATACGAAATCTCTCTCAGAGATCTGCTGCTTATTACTTCGATGAGAGATATTAACTTAGATGAGAACTGGTTGGTGTTTGTAGGATCACAAGTGCGACTGGTTTCTTGTACTGAAACTGGGCCAGACATGGTGTTGCTTGGGTTTTTTGTTAAGAGTCTACTGTAATGAGATTATCTGCACGCCAAATTTTGACAGATCGTGTACCGTATATGTATAAGCACATCCATTTTCCTTTTAGGACATCGATATAAAGGGGCTACAGGAACACAACTTTTATCAGCTGAGCTCAAAGTCTCCATAGGTATGTGCCTTTCCATCGCAGGGTAGGCCATGTGCGTAAGGAGGACATTGTGTGATCTCTCGAATATCATGCTTTTTCTGCAGTCTTTGTATCAACTTCTTGTATGGAGGATCTCTTTCGATCAAGTCGGGCTTGACCCCTTCATCCTCGCCTTCAACTTTGTAGACAAGATCATGGTCTGCTGGATAGTAGATTGAGCAGTATCTCATACCAGGTGCTTTGAATTTCACTGTTAAAGTATCATGATCAATGGGGAGTAGAGTCCATATATCTGCCCTTCTCAATGTAGAACTGAATGTAACATTTTCAAGCCGGAAGACGTTTGTCACTCTCAAATATTCCAAGCGTGGAAGTGTCTCTTCGTAAGGTCCAGCCATGCTCAAAAAGATATAAGGGTGATGATAAAGAGTTCTGCCTTGTACGTATGGTGGCGGAGTGAATAGATCAAGATTCAAAAATCTGAGCCTTGCAAGTGGCCTAGCTTCATTAGCTTTATATGCTATTGGTTCACACAGGGCTCTAAGAAGTGGGATTCGAGTCTGTGTTATAGATAAAGACTCAAAATCGGTCAATTTTGGGGAAACTGGCATATCTTCAGGCTCAACATTGCAGTTCTCAAACCTGATACTTTTTATCCTTTTGAGCTCAAGGATATTGAAATCAATCGAGTTTAAATCTTTGAAATTCGAGATATTGATGGGCTCAATCTTAATTTGTGAATATCGATGGGGATCGAGCCTTGATTTCACTTTCCCAGCAAAGTCACAAAGCACTTTTCCATCATCATAGCGCGCTCGACCTCTAGCGGAAACCGTAATGTAGACTAGACATGAAGGTCTTTGCTTTTTGATCTCGTTGATAATAATCTCATCGTCACCGTATTTCAGCAGAGCAACTGTAGTTCTAACAACGAGATAGAGGGCAAAATTCGGTTCCATTTCTGTCCAGTGCATTCTTTTAATAAGGTTGAATTCTCTAATATACTCCTCGTCAGCAAGGTCATGACAAACATACCTTAAGTGCGGCCTCATGGCAGGGTCTGTGGTGACATACCGGATTATATCATGATAATCCACGAAACCCAATATCTCTTGTTGAATTTCCAGTGGATATGCAGAGACTGGGTAAAAACATGGTTCATAATGCTCGACAGTTTCTATATGTTCATAGCTAGTCAAATGGAATCTCTTGAAGAAATGCTCAAGCTGTGGCATTCCCACCGAAAGTCCAGTCTTTCTCGATGGTGATGAGGTCGATTTCTTTGATGGCATGATCATGAGCTGGATAATGAATAGTACAGTGAGGTCTCACATGCTGAATGACAAGGGCTGGCATACGCACTGTTTTCAAGGGATCAGGAGATGATTATAGCTCTTCTGCTTTGAGTGCTCAGTAGGAAAAGAATCGTGTGTTTCCTGAGTGTTATATTGAAAACAGCCACTCTGAGTTAACATTTTTCTCAAAACAAGCCTTTCAAAGCACTGTGAGCTCTCAGTTGAGATCATGGCACCGTAACAGACAGGATTTCGCTTGAGTGTTGCAGGGGAAACATTATGGACTTCTTGTTCGCTAATCAACGCTGCAGTTCCTCCAAGTTTATGAATGCAAAGGGTGATGAATGGTGAACGCACACACAAAATCTTCAAAAAATATCAAAGTAGTGCTATATTCTCATCGAGTAAATAAACCAGACGAAGTTTCAGCCAATACGTAACAAAACCAACCTCAGAATTTTCCGAAAGACAACAAAAGATGCAGCCTCGTAATATAGAGGAGCTTCTCTACCAAACAGTGAGTGGATTGTCGTGCTTAATTCGCTCACTTCTCTAACAATATAAATCAGCTCATGAAAAGTCCCGCTTTCCATAGGTTTGTCCGAAGTATCTATTACAAAGTAAATGGTCTAGACCCTGCTAATTTTGAGAAGGGAAGAGGAGATTACATACCCAATCTGAATGAGGGCTTTAAAGTCACGAGAACACAGAAGTTTAAAGCATGGAGACTGCTGTTTTACGATGAATGGAGAGCTACTTTTGGGTTGAGAAAGAAACACGATATATAATATTGAGGGAGTGTTTCTGCACTTGTCAAGATGCACATATTCAAATGAATGACTTTACGATTAATGGGATCTACTGAACCTCGTCAGATCAATTAGATTGACATTTATTAAGTAAAGTAGACTGGTCTCAACAGCCATTGGACAACCAACCATATAAAGCACCAAAAGAGAACAATCGAAGAAAAATGAATTCATCAAAGTAAAACACTAAGGGAATGGTATATATGCAAAAAACGGAATGAGGTCAAACCTCCATCAAAAAACTGGAATCACAAAACAAATAGAAAACACAAAATAAAATAAATCTCAGCTGAAGGACTTCTTTGGGTTGAAAGCCAATGATTTTCTATCAGCTTTTCTGAAAGCCTTCTTACTAACCATACCGACATCATCCTCCAAGGCAACAATAACTTTCTTATCAGTACCAAACTTGAAATTATCAGCAACGACATTGGATGAATAACATTTGATCTTATAAGGTTCAGCATCACCACGTAAAATTTCCTTCAATGACCAAGTGATAGCATATGGACCTGAAGAAGTAACAATGGTTTGTTCTTTAGAGTTGATACCTGAATTGAAATACGCCTTGGTGAAGTTCAATGGCTCTTTGGTGTTTTCTCTCATAGATGCAGCATGTTCAGCACCAAGTTTCAAAAATCTTGTCTTTGGTGGATTATTTTTACCGAATGATTTCTGGAAACCTAATTTCTTAGATTCATCACCCTTGATAGTCAAGTCAACCAAAACCAAATACTTCTGATAAGTAGCAATCAACCAATGACCATCTGCACTTACTTCTAACGCTTTGATAGGATCACCAATAGCAGGAATCAAAGACTTAGCACGGATACCTAGTCTATCATACAATCTAATAGAACCATCACTCGAACCACTTGCGATGAAACCGTTTTCTGTAGTACCAAATGAGCTAAAATTCACCTTCGAGGCGTAAGTCTTGTATTCATCCTGGACAATTTTTTCGCCAGCAAGTCTTGGATCAACTTTGAACAAACCTTTATCTGAAATACCCATGAATGTTTGCTCACCGGTCATTTGGTTAAACTTCTTAGAAGGTCCAAATTGGATCACTGGTAGATCTTCTTTAACTTTCCACTCATCAACGATTTTACCCCTTTCAAGATCCATTCTGTATAAAGTGTCTTTTGGTCCATCCCCTTGCATAATCAAAGCACGGTCTTCAGTATGAAGCATCATTTTCGATGGCGTAAACGCCTTCCCATTGACGCTCAAATCTTTGATTGTGGTTGCAAATTTCAAGTCATCCTCATCATTGGATGAGAACACACCAATTCTGTTCCCATTTGTAACATAGGAGCGGTCATTTTTGAAAGCAACAGTCAAGTTTTTATTTTGAGACTTGAATTGTTTCAATTGTTCTTGCTCATCATCTTCATCATCAGAGAATGCTTCTTTGCGTAACCCTGTACGTATATTGGTTCCTTCCTTCCCATCATTATCTTCTTCATCCTCCTCATCATCTTCCTCGTCAAACTCTTGATAATAATCAGACATCTCTTGATCTTCTTCTGGTTGTTCAAAAGCAGATTTAGCAAATTGTTGTTCATCATCATTGGCCTTCTCCCATTTTGATCTATAGTTGTGTTGGTGATAAGCTTTAGCGAAACTCTCCTGAAACTCAGTCAACTTTGTAACATTCTCGAATCTTAGTAAAAAGGTATAAGCTTCCACAATATCAGACTGAGAGTTCTGCACCAAATAATTGAATATAAAAGAGTTGAAAGATTTCTCAAATCTGGCGTTTAGTTCGTCAGTGATCGTAGTACCCAGTTGAATTTTGGTATTGAGGCCTTTTATTGACAGCCAATAGTTCCAGTTACCAAAATCTATGATATTGATCTCTGTATCGTCATCCTGGGGACGGAAGAGACCATCTGCTGCATCATAAATGTTCAATTGACAGCGTGTTTCGAAAATAACATCACCTTCAGGGGCCTCAACATTTTGCATTGTAACGGATTCGGAGTTTTTTGTTGTTGAAGGATCTTGATCTTCTGCATCCTCGAAGTCATCTTCGTCATCCTCGCTATCAGGATGAGTAGTGGTATTGTTGTCTCTTGATTGAGATGCTGATGTATTTTTTGAGGAGAGCGCAAGACTGTTGACCCCGCTCACCAGGGATTCAGCGTCTGAATCTGGATCGTACTGAAACTCACCCAATGCAACATTATCAGCTCCGACAGATGATTTCTGGTACTTTCTCTCGTAACAACACTTCCAAATTACAGTGATGAAAGACTCAATGTCAGAATTCTTGATCGTGTCATCAACAACAAATTCAAACTTTTCATCATCGTCCCCGTCAATGTTTAACCATGAGATCACAACCTCGCCATTACTGAATTTCTTGTGAAACTTGAGATCCTTGTCAATCAGAAAGACCCTTTCATCATTGAACTTCTCCTCATCAAAATCCTCGTCATCATCTTCTTTCAACTGATCTTCACCTTCTGTATAAGCTCTTTGAACAACAAGCAGAAAGTTATGGGGGCTTGAGGTTTCCCTTATTGAGGCCACAGCATCTGTGTAGAGGCACTCGCTCGCAGATTTAGGGGATCCAGGGCTTCTCTTGAGAAACAATTGACCTGAAGGAATTAGCGTTAGCTCACCTTTTGGTTGTGATCCAAGAAACTTCTTTAGAAAATTCATGAGTTACTAAATTTATAGCCAGTGGGACAGAAGCAAAATAGGTGAGAAGAGAGCAGCAATTAGAAGCTGAGTGCTGAACAACAGGTGAATCTACTTTCCACGGCTCCTTAATCTCGTTTCACAAACCTGTCTGGTATCTGTTCAAATAAGCAGCAGTTTTTTGCCTTCAAATCAAAACAATCATCTCAAACGGGATATACGAGGGCCCATCCCATCACGTGCAATGCTATATTTCGGGAATAGTAGAAGGGAATTTTTTCTTCCTAGGAAACTGATATATTACAGATCAGAAAAAGTTCAAAAGTTTCAAGCTTTCCCTGAATCAAGAAGAGATTTCGATCTATGAGTATCAGGTGTGTGTTGATATGCTGATATTTATACCAAAAAGAGCGCTACAAATAAATGCTCAGCGGCGATTTTATCACATTTCACAGATCTTATACAATGAGACATCAGTAATAAAAACCATGCAGAAGAAGGAGAAGCCCAAGCCTAGAACTCTCGAGGACCTACAGATTGAGCACCTTGCAAAGCAGAAAAGAGATGATTTAGAGAAAAATTCTAATAACCCCGAGCAGAAAGGGACAGGTTCCACATCGATCTCGAAATCTAAATCATTTATCAACGTGGGTATCAACTTATCCAAAGACTGGAGAAAGAAAAACCTTCCTGAGTGGCAAAGACAGAAATTCGCTTTACATGAGAAACTTGAAGGTGCTAATTGGAACCCTGCGAAGAGAGTCTCTAGAGAAACCATGGATTCTATTAGACTACTGAGGAAAAGTATGCCCAATTTGACAAACAGTGAGCTTGCAGATCATTTTAAGATCTCTCCAGAAGCGATAAGAAGGATTTTGAAAAGCAAATGGAAACCTAGTGAGGAGGAGATGGATAACATTCAAGACCGTTGGATTAAAAGAAAAGATAGAGTGAGAGAAGCATTGAAAGAGAGAAAAAGGAACAATTCTGGTGTGAATTCGAGAGGGGAAAACCATCTGGAATATATTCAAATCAGACCTAAAGTTGTATTGAGCTCTGGGAAGGAGAAAACTAATGTGAAATTTGTAAGGAGAGAGACTATATCAAAACAAATGAAAGGCAAACCCGAGAAAAAAGAGAAGCAAGGGACCCCTTTGCAAAGAATGTTCACTTTTGATAACAAAAAGAAAGCTAACTTTTGAGAGTTGTTGACGAATGAATGATTGCATTTAATGACGCTATATGAACACCCTTATACATAAAAACCGGCATCACCTTGTATATAGAAAACACTACACATTTGCATTTCGTTGATTGTGATAAGAAAAATGAAAGCGGTAATGTAACACATTAAGTGACTATACCTGACCTGTCAAGTACCATCCTTTGATTGCTCTGATGTCTTTTCTGATATCAATCCCAGTTGATCGTCCAGCCATAGTTCTGCCATGTTTGAACAATTGGGCATGTTGATAAGCATCTATTTTCCCTTGTAATTTCCTTATCTGAAAGTTCAATGGATTAATTTCATCAATGTCAACACAGTACTTATTGTAGTGATCTATTGAGTTTCTCAGTGATTCTAGTTTATCATTAATCTTATTACCGCCACTCTCTTCGAATGTTACGCCATAGTCATCATCATAAGCCCCTGCTAGCAATAGTTTAGTGCTATTACCATCATCATGTTTACTCGTCTGAGTGGTGGCATCAGAATACAGTTTTCCATCTCTCTTGATTGCCACTGTGGGCAGTTTCTGTTTCTCTCCCAGTTCTCTGAGTAATTTCCGACACTTGTCCATTGTGAAAGTGAGTAGAGAAAGACGTCTCTCATATTGTAATTCCAGCAATGGTTGTACAATGACTATAAGTATAAGATATACGAGTGACAGACCAGTGCCAGACTTATATAGCAGTGATGCAATGAATTTTATTGTTTTGGGTGTTTGTTGGGTGACCTTTTGCGGTGGCAAGTCCTCTGGGAATGTGATCCTGTCCATTTTTAGGCGTTCCTCAGCCAGGCTTCAAGTTGTTGCTGAAGTAGCTAAATCTAATATCTTCTCCGTACAAATTGATCAAAGAGAAGAAGCCGCAAAAATACACCCGAACACCACCATCTCTGTTGAAAATCCGGGAAAAGACGTGTGGCAGAGTAGTACGTGTAAACTTCTGATCTTGAACAAGAGCTCGTTGACTGATTGTGCTAAAAGTGAACTTCTGAGCCTTCAGGTCTTATATAGTCAAAACTCTTCTGTCTTCTTACGTTTCCCGCCTCGCAAAATGATTACAGACGACCAATTGAATCAAATTGTCATCGGATTTGGGCTTCTCACGTTCACTTTGATTATAATTTACCATACCATAGCGTCAAGTACCAAGACTACTGCTGTAAAAAGTCACTAGACCGCTCAAAGATCTGGGTGCCATGTACATTAGAAAAGTATTGGGTTTGTTATATGTTTTTCTTGCCGTCATTGTTCAATATGTGTAAGAGATTCGTGCAAAATGGTTGAATAAATGTTTATTATCGTTAAGAACAGAAGCATTACAATCCAGTAGAGCCCGTCGGATAACGGTTAGCATAGGTATGCTCACCTCAAAATCAAGTCAGCTAGTAAATTCATGGTGGGAAGCTGCCAGAGATTTCTGGCGTCATTTGTGCTGCAACTTGGGTTAATGATTAATTAACCCGTGTATTATGTAAAAAGTGGATTTCAAGCCCTTTTGGCGGGAGCTCGAAAATCCCTGACACCTCGGAACTCGTAGTATTCCCGGAACTCTTTCACTGTTATGATTCTGATTCTGATTGTTGTCAACAAAAAATCAAAACAAATAATTCCCACCTTTCTTCCTTTTCCCACTTCCTACTTCACACCCTCAATTATAAAGCGATTCTTTTTCTATGTTATTGTCTCATATTCAGAGATAATGTATGTACAATTGTGATGTACTCTTACTACAGATACTACTAACTATTTTATTCAAGTTGTTGTTGTTTATTTCGCTCACTGTTATTGTGTTTACTTTTGTTCGGTGTCTGGTTGGGGATTGAAAGGTGTTTGGTGGTGTCTGGTGTTGATATCATATATAATGGTGTCTGGGGTGTGTGGTGTGGGCTTTAATCTAGGTGTGGTGTCTGGTGTGTCTGGTGTGTCTGGTTGAGGATTACTAGAAGGTGTCTGGTGTGTCTGGGTGAGGAT